>VXAV01001465.1:96354-146349 GCA_013399715.1 Alectura lathami | reverse complement strand
GAAAAAAAAAAAAAAAAAAAGAGTAAAAACCCAGGTGTTCACTCCAATTCCCATTCATTTCAGGGGTTATAAACCTGTGTGCTTTGTCGCCCTGCTCTTCACTTAACCACCCCTTAAACTTCTGAATCCTTGGGTGGGAATTCAAGATCATACCTGAATGTCTAAGTGCTATTTTCCAGGCACTACAAGGGCATAACATGTTAAATAACTAGTCATTAATGTCAAAAAATCAAGCTTTACCATACATTTTTGGCATTAATTTTACAAGTGCCATAAAACAGGCTTTTTACTGGGTAGTTTTGGTATATAATTTCTTCCACAAGAAGAACAGTTTCTGTGTAGTTAACACATGTGGCAGGGTAAGGAAGCATAAAAACAGCCTCCCTGTAAAATTCATACTAAATGATGGAAATAATAACTTGAACACGTGTAATCTGAGTAGCAGCCTGAAACAACAGGCAGAGCTGAGCGGTGCAAAAACAACCTGCAAAGGAAAGGGGTCAAACCCCGGGACCTGAGCAGAGCAGGAGGAAGCGCTGGTTTTCCCCATTTTTTGGTCACAAACACTCTTGCTGTGAAGGACAGAGGTCCGTGAAGGACCCCAGGTGGCACTGGTGAATGGGGATGTTGGGGATGCTGGGCTCCGAGCACCTCCTTGAGGTTGAGCTAAGCTGGGGGCGTGGGCACAGGGAGGGGCTGCTCGAAGGGGGGCGATGGACATCTGCGCGTCTTGCACCGGGCCCCAGCCCTGTAATTTGCAAAGCAGCACGGCACAGTGTTATTTAGCACAGGTGTCTCCGTAATTGTGGTGGGGAGAGAAATCAGTGCTCAGTGGCCCACAGCTTCACCCTGCCGCCGGTACAACGTGACAGGTAGGCTGCAAGCAGGAGTACAATCCTCTGTGCACAGGCAGTGTGAGCTACAGACCACCTCTCCTGCATGACAAATATTTATTCAAGTGGTGCAGGTTCTGTTCAAAACCAAGTTTTCTCAGTCAGGAAAACATATAAATTTAACACCTCTATGATTTCATACTCGTGTTGCTGGAACCACCTTAAAATGTTTCAGTTTCCTTGAGAAGTAATTCTGTTCCCCACATAAAAAGGTAGATGTCAAACCAATATAATCTTTTAGACTTTTTCATTCTGACTACTGTAGTTTTAGAAACAATGAAATTCCTTTCTGAGGACAAATGACATGAATAAGTCAAACAATAATTTTAAGACAAAGTGTGAACCTCGGCAGCAGGAGGCAAGTCCAATGTGTTCCAATTCTAGCCTGGCACAAAAATATCTGAAAACAAACAAACAAACAAAAGCACTAACAAGATTCCAGACTGTGAGGGAGTAAAAAACTTTGTTTGCAAGGGAAGTAACACAGAATTCTGCCATAGTGCCATAGGTAGGGCTCTCACAACAAGTGGAAAACTTGTCTACTGTTCCTGTGTAGGATTTTCCTCTTTCTTTCCACTACTTATACAGCTACTTGAGAAAGTCTACATAAAATATTTAAAGGGCTTAAAAAGAAGTAAAGATACTCTTTATGAGATCAACTTATGCACTTACATGTCAATGACTTCTGATTGATCGACTGATGCCACAAAAAGTAAATATGAAACAGAATCGCAGAATAACCTGAGCTGGAAGGGACCCACAAGGATCACCAAGTCCAGCCCCTGGCCCCACACAGCAGCACCCAGACCCAAACCCTGGGTCTGACAGCAGTGTCCAAACGCTCCTTGAGCTCTGGCACCTTGGGGCCGTGCCCACTGCCCTGGGGAGCCTGTGCCATGCCCACCACCCCCTGGGGCAGAACCTTTTCCTAACCCCCAGCCTGACCCTCCCCTGACACAGGGCTCCTCTGTGCCGTGCCCTCGGGCCCTGTCACTGTCTAGGTTTCATGAGTCACTGCAGTTTCCAAAATACTACAGGATCAGGAGCGTCCAAACATGTAACCCTCTTCTCTTTGGCAAAAAGCAGCGTACTGCATTTCTTAGAAGCATTGCATAGATTATCACCCAAAACACTGTTTTCTCAAGTGCAGCGGCGTGTGAATATCAGTGAATATCAGAAGGAGGTTACCCTGAAAATGTGTGTCATTTAGACCCATTCAGACCTGGCCTCTGTCTTACGCCTTATGGCAAGCAGTTTTTACTGCTCATCACCCAGAGAACCTGCACTTTGCGTACAGCAACCAGAACGCATCTGTCCAGCCAAGAGCTAAAAAACCCTTCCTCTTAAGAATTCAGTAACAGGTAAAAAAATTCAGCAGCTAATGACAGTTCTAAGCTTTCATGTTGCTTCTGGTTCTAAACTACAGTTGTTAAGCCTATATACAAATATTACTGCCCTTAGACCTCCGTCAAGCATATGGTTAGAATCACAATCAAATTGCTGTCCTCGTAAAGTGTGCCTTCAGCTAGAAAAGCACTCAAAGCAGAGACTGTAAATACCAGCGGGGAGCATCGTCTGGGTTTAAAGACAAGAGGAGACACACACATACACGTGCATAGAGACACCTTTAATGCCAAACAAACAGAAAGAAAAGCAAAAATACCTCAGAAGCTTTTAAACTTACAGAAAGGGAGAAGGAAAACCAAAAAGTGAATCTGTTGAGTTTGAAAACATGCGGGACTTCATAATGCAGGCAAACATACAGTGCATTAAACCTGCACCGTCCTCTAGAAGGGTTTTCTTGCATTTTTTCTAAAATAAAGGTAACAAGTGTGTTCTCATCCTCTCAGATTTCAGAATAATTCTCCTCTAACAGCAATTGGACACTGCTTTGCAGATCAGTTAAGAAGCAACACTGTCATTATAAACCTCACACAGAAGAGCAACCTGGGGGTTTGCAGCAAGTACAGAATTGTGCTAGCCTCTAGGATGCATACAAGGCAACCACAGGGAAGCTGACCATGCATTTCTTGATACAGAAGACAACAAAGTCATCCCAAGTTCTCTTAATATTAAGAACTAAACATTCAGTTTAAATATCAAATGAGAGTTACTAAGGTATTTCTTCAAAACCGAAAATTCAGGATTTTTCAATATGTTTCCTATTAGCAATCCCCCATCCCCCTCAATACCATTATTTTTCCCCAGCTGTATAAATAGTCTTAGAGAGTATGGCCTGAATGAATGCACCGTTCAGAAAACAACATAATTACAGCCATTTCCAGCAAACTGGGTGCCAAAAAAGTTACAAATTAATTGAAGGTTAGCACTGAAAATTAAATCCTAGTCAGCTTGAAGTCATTTTTTAGGCTGGTTTATATAAAATTAAGTAGGAAGTTCAGTCTTCCAGTATTCCATCAGCTAAGTGGAGAGATTTCTAAGGTTCAGCTGAACAAGTGGTTTGTACTGTTCTGTCATGTGTAAAACTACATAGCTCCCCGTGGGCATTCCTTGTCCCCAGCCTGCTTCCCGTGTGCTCCAAATGGACAGACTAAGAGAACTTCTGGGTTCTTCCCCAGTCCTCCTGGCCACGGGCTCTGCAGAAGAGCCAAAAAGCTATCCCGGTTGCCCCCAGTCACTGTGAAGTCCGCCTACACCATCAAGCTCACAACCTCCCACTTCTCTTCCTCTTCCATTCTGTTTCTCTGTAAGCTCTTTTATATGCATCTCTGAAATGCACTGGCTGAGAATCAGGAAAAAAAAAATTCTAGTGTAGAAAAACAAGTAATCAGAAAGCACGACTTCGGGATAAACACAGTTTTAGGTATTTCAACCACAACAAATGAGCAAAGTTGCAATATGCCACCATCAAGAAGCTCAATTACAGTGACCAGTGAAGTCAGAGAGCCCTAGAACAACAACAAGCTTCAGCAAACCTCTTGCATCCACCCAACTTGGAAGCAGCGATGGAGCTGTTAGCCTACTCGGTTTTTTCATCATCTCTTTTTGGAAGCACAGTATCTGGAGATGAGGAATCAGGTGGATTTTCATGCTGTAGGCATACATCAATGATGGGCAGATATTTTAAATTTTAAATCAATTCCCAGAGTTATCCAGAAACGCGCTCTGACTTTACATGAAATCCCAAACGCCATTTCTATCTTTGTTTGAAAGCACTGCCCACACGTGTCCTGGTTCTGTACGCTACCCATGTTAAGGAAAACAATCCAGCAAGATGCCAGCAAGTAAACTTGCATTTCAGTGTTTTGCCTGAAAGGGACACAAACACTCCCATGTTGAGAGGTAAGAGCTAGGAGGCTTTCCAACACATAAAAATTAAGCTTGTGGTCCAAGGAGGATGATCCTTTGCTGAGGTCCCTTCTTGTCTCCTGGATCAAAGAGTGTCCCTGAGGATACATCTTCTAGGTGTTAGATTTTCTAACGCTAAGCCCTCCTCGTCCCAAATGAATGCCAGCTTTCATCTCCCAGCTCTCAAGGTACTGCTGTAACCAGCAGGCTGAGAGGGGACAACCACTACCTCTCCGCCTATTCAGCAACCAGGTAACAAAAAAGTTTAAAAAAAAAAAAAAAATCAGAAAAAAAAGCTAGCAAAAGAGACCAGAAAGATGGCTGCTGAGCATTAAGGCACTCCCAGGAGAAGGAAGAGGCCAGGGCGTGAGTGCCTACTTTTTATTGTTCTTGTTGGTTCCTGGGTGAGCAAATAAGACTCCAGTCTTCAATTGAAATATTTTTGGTGAGTATTATTAGCCTTGTGGGCATTTTAAAAATAATTGGGGAAGTTGTAGGTCAAAAGGCTGTCACCCAGAAAGCCTGAATTTTGGAAACATTGCTGGCAAGAATTTTCTGACATATCCTCAGCCTCTTCATTCTCTGTTTTTGTTGTTCCTTTTTTACCCATGAAGGGTATATAAAGGGCATCTAAAACTTTAGTCAATAGATCCATTATTATGATTGGCTGAAAACCATAAAATGCATCCATCAAGCCATTGTGTTGCATCTTGTGTTAAATTATGGTGATAAATAGTCCTTTTTTCATGACGTCACCTACTAATCTATTCAGAAAGCCATTCACTGCTGCCATTATGCATCACTCACGCTCACGCCGGCTTGCTGAAAAATCCTCCGCACGACACGGCCCTGCAAGGCTGCGCGCTGCTCTGCCGAGACAAATATTTTCTGCTGCTTTTATGTCCTATTGTGAAACAATTGTTTTTCTGGTTCCCAGAGTTACCCCAAGCGTGCAGTAATGTCCTCAGCTATCAGCTCTGGGCATTGTAGCTCATGTACTTTTAATTGTTTACAACTTGCGTCAGAACTGGATTGAGTCCGTTTGTACTCATATTGTTTTATCACTACAGGATGATGCATTTTGCCACCTTCTTCTAGGTCAAAATTGAATCCTATTGAGAGCCTTTGAACAGAGAACTAATATTCACAGGAGCTGAGCTGGGGATGTATAGCAATTTTATTATTATGTTTGGGATTTTGCTTTGAATTTAGACAAATCTTTCTTGTATAATTAGATTTCATAACACTTGAATTACAGCTTACAAAAACAATGAAAAAGAATAAAAATATTTGGCTAAAATTACTTTAAATCAAATGATTGCCTGTGAAAACAAAGAACATTACCAGCTTTAGTTTTTTCTATGCTTCCTTATTATTACACATCCATCTTATCTTTTGTTTAAATAAACTGCCTTTTTCTTCCCTCATTTAGCAAAGAACAGAAGAGACAGGATAAGGCAGGGCCAGCCCTTATGAGATAGTTGTCTTATGTCTTGTCACTAACTGAGGAAAATTAGGGATGTGTTTAAAGGACTGAAGAAATACCTCGCATCTAAAATTCTCATTTAAAATTTAAAAACAAACAAACAAACAAACAAACACACGTACAAAAACAAATCCCAAAACGGGTTTATTTCCTACTTCTAACTTGTATAGGAAATAATTGGGAAAAGTATGATGTGAAGGAGCAGAGACACAAGCAAGAAGCAATAGCATCGTATCATTTCAGACTCCCATAATCTTCTTTTCTTGTTACTATCAGCAGTACAACACACGAACAAAACTAGAGGAAGGCTATAGCACCTCTTCTTATGCAGAACATGCAAGGATCTGCATCACTTAAGGCACAGAAAGCAACTACTTTTTTCTCCTCTCTTTCTCTCTTTGGGGTTTCCAGCACTACTAAATGTTGAATTAAGCCTCAGGGAAGATGGCTTCAGTTCAAGGTGTGAACAAAAAGCGAACTGACGGAGTAATGGTTCCTCCCATTGCCCCTCTGAAGGGGGAACGGACCTAACGCAGAGCGGGTGCTCCCATCGGCCGGCCTTTCCCCAGCTGTGTCTGAGCACCACGCTTCCACATCCGCATGGTGTGGGCAGTGGGACGTCGGGAGCATCCTCCACAGCCCACTAACACAGAGCCACCTTTCCCCATCCCACAGGGTGCAGACCTCCACGTCGCATCGCTCTAACAAAGGCAGGAGCAGCAAACAGGTATCGGGCTGTCATCACGCCACCTGTCCTACACCAGTGGCACAACTCCGCCTGCAGCACAGTTCCCACCACCCGCTCCACGGATGAGGCAGAAGAAAGTTCTTCCACCTGCAGGAATAGAAGGAACTGCCTCCAGAGACATGCTCTGGGCAGCACCATCAAGGAATAGCTTGGTTCCTTGCTCAGTGCACAGCCCTGCTTTGTTAGGGAGGTGCTGGTTCCAAGAGGTTTGGGGAAAAAGCTGGAAAGTGAAAATTATCATTCTAATAGTTAGAAGAAGGGATTTAGCCTTCTGAATCATCCCCAAATGATTATGCAGAAGAACTATGCTTAAACCTAAGGCTCACCAATACACTAAATCCTTGTAATAGAATCCACAGAGCTACTTAGCAGAAGAGAATAATGCCTCGTGTCCCTCTTTCACTCATTCCTGTTGTAGCTCTAACCTCCGCCCCATGTCATTACTTGCACTGGTAAAACGATGAAAGAAGCCCCCGTACAGGTAATAAACTGCGTTGGTTTGGAAGGACTCAAAACCTAAATATGTCTGAGCATTCAGCAAAAAGCTTGCAGCGGCAGAAGGAATTTTACTTCTAGAACCCCTAGAAAGCCACAAAAACACAGCGATACAGCTGACGTACTTTGGGAGAATGCAAATTGTCAACATGATTTTCAAATTCTTTTCAAATTCAAATTCCAGCTTCTGTTGAGAGCTGATGTACAGTACATGAGGTTCACTCTGGGTAGTGTCAGCTAGCAATATTTATAGAAACTGAAAAAGTAAAGCCTAAGTATAATATGTTCAAAGATGATTTGCAAAATTCTGCGGTTTGCTTGGGTAAGCAGACTGTCAGCTGAAAGTCCCCATGGAAGAGACTCGGGAGACTTGAAACTTGGGACTCACTTGAAGGGGCTGACCACAACTGGTCACTGGCCAAAGGGCTGTGCTAGGTGAACAACGGGACTTTGATAGAAGCAGAATCTATATTTTTCATGCTCAGTATATCTTTGATTATGTCAGTCAAACCCAGAGCCGGGAAGTATCCAATGTCTCTGCAATGACCTCTTACTGTGAGCAATTTTCACCACAACTGTACCAAATATATCCTCAGCGTGGCATTCGAAGCCTTAGTTTGCCAGGGTGCTCAGCACTTGCTGGTCCTGTGCACTTGGCTCAAACAGGGCTAGGACTGTACAACACAATTAGCTACACAATTTAGGCAGCCTTTTACAATACACCTGTGTATTTCGCACCCTCAAAACCTGATTCTAACATGGTTTAGTTCTTCCCTCCCTCATAAGAGTAATATCTGCTGATGACTCTGAGGCAATAAATACCATTTGGAAGAGTGCCACGTGAAAAAACAGTAATTTTACACCTTCGGCACTCTGTACAGACATCACCTTCCCGAGCGTTATTTACAGCCAGTCGGCTGTGCTTTGCTTTTCTGTGAGATGTGCCATTGCTCTATGAAATCAAGTACATTTGCCTTATCCCACTGACTTCTGAGGGACTATTTCTGGGACGAAAGAAATATATTTACCCCACTACCTGCTGCCCACTGTATTTACCTGCTAAGTACCTATGGTGCTGCATGATAATGCGCTCTTCTGTTTTCAACAATCCAGAGTGCACAAAATACACTATTAATTCTGATAGGTCTGTGAGGACATCTTTGAAAATGTTTTAAAAGATAGATTAGTGTCTCATCAAGGCAGAGATTAAGCAAAAATACTTTCAAATTTGTCATGCAGCATTGTATCTGTTGTGTATTTATTATTTCATAGCACATGCAAAGCAACAGATCAAATACACTTTGGAGAATCCTCGGAGATACGAACGCCTTTTGGTATATTTAAATACACTGGCTAGCAGAACTGCAGCTTGGCATTTTACTTTCTTCCTGAGACAACAAAGAGATTGTCACTGCCTGTGGAGACAATGTGGTTCCCTGCCTGTGTTGGTTAAGAAATCTAAATTCTGTCTGCTTCCCCTGGCTAAAAATGCTCTTACTCTGCAAAACCGCCACCCTGTGTGCTGTGCTGCATCACTCACACCTCTCCTCAAGTTTAAGTGTTAGAGTTGGGACTGAGATGCTGTCTTTCAGCCTCTGTAATTGCTGTGCACAAGGCAAAAACAGCCCCTCAGACAGAGCTGCCGCCGGCACTGTCCCGCACACGTTGCATTCGTCCTTCAGAGAAGGGAATGGGCCAGAGGGAGGGATGAAGCAGGCACCAGCGTAGTACAAAAAGAACTTACTTCTGCCTTCTCTCTTCTTCATATGATTTCAAGTAAGCAAATATGGGAAGTAATACCACAGCATATTGTTTGCAATATGCTTTCTTGGCCATAGGGAAAGGAGACAGTTCGGGGATTCTTTTAAAAGCAGTCAGCATGACATACAGTCTTTATATTTTGCTGAGATGATGCCTGCCTTCTGCTTGTCTTATTTATTTAGGTTGCAAGTCCTCTTAGTAGGAGTGCTCCTCTCAAACACACTTTGAAAATCCAGTAAATAGACTGCACTATTGTAAAATAATTAAGACATTATTAACAGTCATCCTTACATTTTCTCACTCCCCAAGTTCCTTGCCAAAACGCTCTGCTGAGAACACCAAGTTGAATGTTCCCTACTGCAACGGGTGCCCTTGCCCAGGTACTTTGTGTACAAGGGACAATTACAGAAGATCAGACAATGACTATCAAAGGTGAAAGATAACACTGCATTTGAAGAACAAAAATAGGATATGAGACCTCAAAATATCTTTACACAAATATCAAAGTTAAAAAGAAGGAAAGGGAGTTAAAAAGAAATTATTAAGCAGAAGAAGTTTTTTTTCCATACCTTTCAGATCATTCATGGCACTATGGTTTGAAAAGAGGGTGGCAGAAAAGGAGTAGGAGGTTGTCTGAAATTTCACAATGGAAGCAAACAGGACAATAAGTGAATAACTGTGCTGAAAGCTGCAGTTCTCTGCTAAGAAATGTTAATGCACAATTCAAGCCTAGAGATGGAGAAATCGCCATAAACAACAAAGAGACAATGTAGATGTGACAGACAGAGCGATGCCAGGCAACAATCAGAAAAACAGATACATAACCTAGTTATTCAGACATGCAGTATAACTCCTGTTATCCTCCCATTATTATGAGGATAGTGGCATGTGCAGGAAAGTCATACACAATGTCCCAGGACACACTTGAAACACAGCAGAGATGCTCTTGACTTCAAGGATCCTATATTCGGTCTCCAGTGAAGACACAGGGTGAGATATTACAGATCTAAAGAATATCATATAGTTAAAAGCTGTCAGAGGAGAGGGGGAGATCAGCTGTCTTGAGAGATAAGCTGAAGCATAGGCTTTCTACAGAAATATACAGAAATTAGGACTTAACAGGGTTCCCACACAAAAGATGACTACAGACTGACACACAGAATTTGTGTTCTCTATATTTAGAGTTTAAAGATGTGTATTTTCTTACAAATGCTTTCATCCTGGTTAAATAAGCTTTACTTTCTGAAGGACACCTAGTCACTTAGCCATTACCCCTAGCTCGTCTGAAGAGGGAACAGCATTCGTCAGTCATGCTGTGGCGGTACTGGTTGGTCTGAAACCTGCACGTTCTCCTTTTGTCCGGTATGTGGACTGCAACCACAGCCACACCGCCTCATTTTAATTGCATCCTCCTCACAGATGGACACACTTCTTTAGGGAGCAGGTAAAGACCAAGCAGCATAATTTGCAGTGTGAGACACAATGGAGTTCTCCTCCAGCAAGAGATTTTCATAGGTTGAGCTGCTGGTGAAGAAACAGTCATCAGAATATTAGCTGCTTGTCTTCTACTTTTCAAAGCAATCCCTTTTGATACTCTTTTGTGTTTTTATTAATCTGTCACAAATTGGATTCCAACAAAACCTCTAGTTTCTTTCCCCAGTCTTTGCCCATGCAGGATAATTTCCTCCTTTCAATGGCACATCCGGTGGTTTGCTTCTAGTTCTGATCTCACACTACCATTCTGGGATTAATTCTGCCTGCAGATGAAGCTGCACTCAGTCAAACACGAGTGAATCACAGAGGCAGGCGATGAATGGCACGCAAGCACTTCCAGCATCCCCTTCAGGCCTGTTGGGACAACTATTCGGGGTGAACACCACCAGCCGATCAGCAGCAAGGTAACAAGAGAGGAAAAGCTGACAGTTTAACTACCACCCCATTCCCAGTGCCCATTCCTACAAGTAGCTTGTCCAAACACACATCCCAAAAGGAGTGAAAGAAAGATTTCTAGGTTTCCCCGGAACCACAAGCTAATCTGTTCCCCAGTGAAGCTGGAGGAAAGAGGACTACGCATCTCCACGGCAATTTGTGAAAACAAACACATTTCTTTGAGGGAGCTGTTGTTCAGCAGCTGTTTCCCAACCTTCCCTTTATTCCAAACCCATTCTGGGTTCTGTGCTTTGCACCTCTGCATGCAGGTTAAAATATTTTACAGCAGCTCTGTTTCAGCAGGAGAGTACAGTCACTCTGTAGACAAAGATGTTCTCAGAGCTTCATGAATACATTCAGCAGTTAGGAACTTGGGAGAGAGGAGCACAGGGAAATGGATTTAGTGTTTGCATTCATTTCTGGGCATGGAACATTTTTCTCTCATTTAAAGAACCATATCTGACTCGTTTGACATGTTGAAGATTCAGCTGGAGAGCAGTGCCAGATGAGACCATGCTTACCAGCAACAAGAAAATGTCTCCAGCGCATGTTTCTTTGCCAGTGGTTTGCACGAATGACAGGCTGCGGGGGACCGACAGATCAGCTGTTCCTCTGTTCTTGCTCGACATTCTGGCACTTGGGATGGCACACGTGGGGAACTCGCCCAGTTGCTGGGCCAGTCAGCACCCTAACAGAAACCCCAGGCAAAACAACCTCTAAGATCATGGAACAGACTGCCCAGAGAAGTGGGCATGTGGCTGCCCCATCCCTGGCTGTGTCCAAGGCCAGGCTGGATGGGCTCCTGGGCAGTTTGATCTAGTGAGCTAGTGGCTGGCAGCCCTGTCCACAGCAGGGGGGTTGGGACTAGATGATCTCTGAGGTCCCTTCCAACCCAAGCCATTCGATGATTCTATGATCAGCTAGTCCAACCGTCAACCCAACACTACTATGTCCTCTAAACCATGTCCATGAGTGCCACATCTACACATCTCTTGAACACCTCCAGGGACTCCACCACCTCCCTGGGCAGCCTGTTCCAATGCCTGCCCACTCTCTCAGAGAAGTTTTTCTTGATATCCAACCTGAACCTCCCCTGGCAAATCTTGAGGCTGTTACCTCTTCCACCACCTCCCTGGGCAGCCTGTTCCAATGCCTGCCCACTCTCTCAGAGAAGTTTTTCTTGATATCCAACCTGAACCTCCCCTGGCAAATCTTGAGGCTGTTACCTCTCGTCCTATCTCCGCTACCTGGGAGAAGAGGCCGACCCCCCCCTCACTGCAGCCTCCTTTCAGGGAGTTGTAGAGAGCCAAAAGGTACACCAAGTGTCTGAAGATTCCTGAGCACCCAGAAGACTGCACACTTGGGTACAGATGGCTAAGTGTATAACGATGTGCTTAGCCATGTTTACAGCAAAAGAAAGGACTGAATGGGTGGGTCGAAAACTCAGGAAGGCAGCTTCCCATACCCAGGACCTTTTCTGCTCTCTTTAATTAAACATGTAGCTTAAAAATTCAGAATAATATTCATACATAAAACCATTTTCTATATGGCTGCCCCTATACACATGGACATACCATTTTGATTCTTATCCATCTCTGGGACAGTGATTTCTAATTTTAGAATTCCCCCAGGCAATTCAGGGCAGGGGCTAACAGGTATCCCCAACTGCCCTACAGGGACCTCACGCTCTCTCTGCACTGCCTATGCATTGATGGATAGATTTGCATCCCTAACTTAGACATCTAAATGCCGCACTTAGAATTAACCAGACCCAACATTCACCTGTTTGCATGGAGGTACCTAGAGTATTGGCAGCACTCCACAACCGGCCCTCCTGCAGTGCCGCTGTGTCAGGCAGCTCGTCGTAAGCCTGAGGCTGACAGCAAGAGAAAGGTGCTCCTCAGCATCCGCAGCCCAAACCTGTCTTCTCACCTCTGATTAGTCAGCTCTTAAATAGCCTGGCTGGAGAATGCCCCTGCTGGGGTGAGAAGGTGGGTAAAGCCACTGGTGTCAAGGGACAAAGAGGTGCTGCTGTGTTTCTGGCTTCTCTCTGAGTAATACTGCCTGCCACTAATACTGTAGCTGGGGTGGACTTCTCTCAGCTGTCCGAGGTCAGCAGCTGCTTGCTATGAGAAGCAAGCTTCGACACACCTACAGGTGACAAGGAGAAGCAAGGCCACACACCTCCTCTGCCTAAGCTGAAGGCTCCTAGCAGAGCCTGCAGTTAGACTGCTTTGTGAGTGCACTAACGCTGGGCTGAATGGGAAATCACTCTCTCCCTGTGGATGCCAAGATTTCCAAAGAACAAACAATTTCTCAAGACAGAGCAATGAGCTAGCTGGCCATGTACCAACCTGGAGCTCTCTCTCTCTAGTATAAAGAATCATCTTATAGATCGTATGGCTTCTTTCCAAACTGTACTACATTTTTTTCTCCTTCTAGGTTTTAAATTGTTTTACATAAAACATTACCAACTGGTTTAAAAATCAGGCACTCATCGCTATGTTTACCAAACCTTGAACTGGTAAATTGGTAACAAGTTGCCCTGCACATCCGAGAAGCTTTAGAGGACAGTAACAGCAAAGTGGACACAATTCACCAGAAATAAGCAAATGAATAAATAAATAAATGCGATACGGACAGGCAGTCAGAATCTCTGTCAGAGATCTGAAGTGCCTGGGGTATAAATCAGTGTAGCTCCACTGACTGTAATGACACCAGGCCACTTCAGACAGCCTGACACCTAACTGGGGCTGGGCTGTTAGCAGTACCACCAAAGCCATCATCAGCTGCCGCCTGCTGCCTGCCTGGCTTCTGGGGCCAGCCAAGGGAAGGCCATGGCTTTACGTCACACAAAACGAAGGTTAGCAGATCTAAAGAGTTTTCATGGTTTTATTTTCTCAAGTGAGGTAAATAAATCTAGGTGGTTGTTGTTTCAAAAAAAAAAAAAAAAAAACAAATACTGGGCATATTTTAAATTATCTTTCTATAAAAAGGGAAAAGGTTCAAAATTTAAAACTTTTTCATTATAATTTTTAAGACATCCCAGTTCTTCCCTAACACTCTGGCTGTATAATGTTTCTGAGATCTGACCAGCTGTTTCTGACTGCAAATCAGGGGACGTGATTAGATCCTAAGTGGCTTAAGACCCGGCTGCTTCGGAAATCTTTTCCTTCCTATTGTCATATCAACAAAGATCAGCCAACTGCTAGGCTTGGAATCCCTTTCATATAAACAAGAGAGATTGTTCTAGCTTTGTACCCACACAGACAATCCTCAATTTTGGAATTTTATCCTTTCTGATTCAAAGACCCACTTTATTAACCTTCCAGGGGTACGGCAAAGACTGTCTGTTCTAATTAAGTGAGTCAAGAAGTGTGCAGCTGAAGGCCAAAGAGTCTGGGTTATTATTGCTATGATTACTTTGAAAGAGTATTATTTATTTGATAGCACTTGCTGATGCATAGTTATTTGTTGTCTTGTTACAGGAAAATAGGACAGCCTTCTTTTAAATATTGAATAAATCAAAATAAACATCAGTATGTTAACAGGGCAAAAGCAGGAACTGGCACCACAAAGACACTAACATTTGGCCCTCTCCCAGAAGTTACCTACTACTCTATGAACAGGCAAACAAAGCAAATCACACGGGGAACCCCAAATTTTTTTCTTACTAAGATACACTCCTTCCATTGTGGTTTTATCTCTGATAAAAGTGGATTTGACTTTTTTTTTTTTTTTTTTTTTTTTACTAAAAAGGTCACAGAACTTTGAGAACAAACATTTACTTCATAAAATATAGACAGAAGAATGTATGAAATTACTGGGGCCAGAGCCCCTTGGGCCTTACAGAACCATGGGCTGAATCCATCGTTGTTGAAATGGCCTAACTTTAAAAAGTCTTGTGGAAGAATGGTTTGTTGAATTATAGATTGTAATGTTCCCTGCCAGATGCTGCTTTCCTTAAAAAGTGTCCTTTCCTCTCCCTCCCTAATTCACAGCCATGCTCTCTGACAATTCCTTACCCGGTGGACACACCCGTTGGATTCCATGTTAACTTTGGCACTTATGTGTACTCACAGCTTTACCTTAAAGAAAACTTTGTCCACGTTTCACACTGTTTGCCCATATTTATAAGCTGCCCCTGTGTTTCCAGGTGTGTTCTGTACCTAGAGCCGTGCCTTGTCCTGCAGTGGACTACAGCGTGTGCCATTCCCCCCGCGGGTCCCATTGATCAAGCAGGGCCCACAGACCATTGGACATACCCAATAAAGCCATCAGATGCCTACTGTAACACATCCTTTTTGTAAGATGTCATTCGATAAAAACACTGGGGCAAATGGCAGGTGAACTGTGCAGGACAGAACATGCCAATTCTGTACATTTGTTAGCAGCCTTTTAAAAGAAAATGTGCCATTGTAAGATAATAGCTATGTCCAAGGTTCATAAAGGAGCATAAAGAAGTGAGGTGTGCAAATTACAGTCCTCACTTCTCCTGTTTCTGCTTAACTGGCCGTCTATCCAAGGCTACCAAATACTGTGAAATATCTTTTAGCACCAGAAAAATGGCTGGCAATAGCAGCAATGAGATAGCAACAATGACAGACTGTCCCAAAGGAATATTCCCCCACAATAAAACTACACTTACAAGCTGTGCTCCTCCCGCGTTTTCTCAAGGCATCATGAATCTAATACTCAACTACTGTAAATCACGGCAGCTCCGCAGTGATCACCAATTTAAAAGAGATAAGGATCGGTCAATGAGCCTTTAATGAGGGCTGCTTTATCACTATTGTTTTTATGCAACTGTTACACAGAAGTGCCATAGGAAGAAAACACTAAAGAAGACAGTTGATCTGGAAAAATACTGGTATCATCATATAAAAGGGGCCAAGGAGCCAACCTAGTGCCCAGGTACCTTGCAACACGGCACCTGCGAGGCTGCAGGGAACAGCAGGTTCGGGCATCGCCCCTGCACCATGAACACTGCTGCAGGACCCGGTGACATTGATCTGAACAAATGAAAAAGTCTGGAAAGGTCACGTGCAGGTCTGGGAGATCTCCCTCACCTCTCCTACAGCCACAGAAGATCTCTGGTGCAGCACAACCAATGAGATCCCACACTAACAGGGCGGGAAGCAGGACTTAGGGAATCTGCACAGCCCTGAGATGCAAGCTTAGAACACCAGAGATACAAAAAGGTTCCGTATCATACCTAGGGGTATCTTCTTGCCCTGATTTTCCCAGTTTCCCCTTCCAACCCAGGATTTGGTCCCTTGTTAAACATCTCTGAAGGCAAACAAACAATTCCTCCTCCTAGCAGAACCGGGGCGAGCCCCAACACCAGTGCCGGTGCTAACAGCCTTGCTCCGCACCCGGGCGATCCTTCTGTGGTGTGGTTTGATTTTCCCTGACAGGCATCCCTAGCTGTGCACTGTCACACCGGCTCCACGCAGGGACTGGTACACCTCCCAGCAGCCCATCCATCGGACCACGCACACGCTGTCTGTCCCTGATTTGTAGAGATGTGCACTGGGTTTTGCGGCGACTGTAAGCAGCCACCACCAACATCTGTCCGCCTTCGGAAGCCTTTCTTTTTCTCCCAAAGATCTTCCACCTGATTCGCTATGTAATTAAATAAGGAATACAAATATGAGAATACAACTGCAGAGTACGAATTCAATTTTACTATGGTAATTGTGTTCCTCCTGTTTTAAAAAAAGGTGTGGGGTTCAAAGAAAAGTCTTTCAAAAAATGTTACAAACCTACTGGGGCTTACAGATAAAATCACATGTACGATTTCATGTTAAATAATAAAGAGTTAACGGTAATTAACAAAAACACATGACTCCAGTAATTGCTGAATCATTTTTTATTCAGCACTTACATTTTTAATGGTAGAGTTTTTAATTTCACAGAGCCTTGCTTATTATTAAACATTTCCAAGAAGGTTTACAGACATAAATTGTGGATTTTTTTTCTGTATACAGCAATGCTATTGTTATGATTTAACCTAAAGAATACTAAATTAAAATTGATTTACTAAATAGGTTAAGGATAGCATACTTATTCAAGATTTCAACCCTATTTCATGCTTAGACAGGCAGATCTTAATTATACACAAAAGAATACAAATGTTATTAGCATGATAATAATTATTTAGAAGTCGTCCTCTTTAAAAAAAAAAAAATTAAAGTGGTATTGTCATTCGTGCAGCCACATTTTTCAACAGAATGACAGCTACGCTAGTCAAAGATATGTTCAAAGAACATATACAATATTCAAAGCCGTGCAGCCGACATGTTATCAGGATAAGCTAGAGTAGGTACTGCCAGGAACGCGCTGCACACTAATCATTATGTCCTACCCATGGTACTACATGCAAATACAATCCTTTGTGACATTTTGTCAAATATTTTGAGGTTTCTCTACTTATCGTTTTTCCCTTTGCACTCATTAACATACAGCCACCCAGAAACCGTGTGCGTGGATTGTTTGTACTTCAGTTCCTCGCAGTGATAACACCGTGACAAATTAATGAAGGGAAAATTAAAGATTTAAGTGTTTCCAAGTCGAGCAGACGAGCCAAAGGGGAGCAAAATTCAAGTTTGCATCTGCAGCCTGGCTTCCTCCTAACCGATGGAGAAAATGCAGCATCTCAGCCTGCATTTGTGCTCGCAAAGATGCAAACCTCACACATAGCACCCAGCACACGATGCACTCGATAAATCAATTTATAGGTCCTGCATTTTCCTAGCCCACGCCGCAGGTCAATACTTTCTGTCAATGAGCCCATATTCTATCAGATTGAGAAAATGTAAAAATGGCTCAGGACTAAGCAGTTGGCTACCATACAGGCAGTGCATTTCTCAGCATTGATTTGCCAGAAGTGTTTCTGTTGTCTTGTTGCTCTAGGCTGGCATTTTTAATTATTTCTGAGACAAATGGATCATTCATACACAGAAAATCTGTAGGGCTTCTTGTCAAATTAATAAAATAATAATGAAAGTAGTCATTTTGGACTGCAAACTGTCAAAACACCTGAAAAGCTCTACAGTAATCTACATGCTTAAGCAAAGCAAAACACGTCTCTGCGTTATTGTAAATCCTAAGCACTCCGACATAAAATAGATTGTGTAGTGTCCGTTGTATACAATGACACCTACTGTGACAAAACCGACTATGTTTAATGACCTTTTTAAATCTTATACCTAGAGTCCATAAAAGCATTGTAATTCAGTTGTAAAACACACTTTAATAATCAAAATGCAGCTGTTAAAATAGCATTGCTCATAATTCTAACTTCAGGCAATTTTTTTGTTTTTAATGCAGAAGAGCAGACCACAGTTTAAAATTCCTATGAGGTCACTATTGGCCATTACAGTGTTTTTTTGCAACTTAATAATAGATGCTTTAAAGTTTAAGTGCAGCCTCAGGCACTCATAAGCATTTATTACAAATCGCTGGTTGCCTCCCTTATGCAGAGAGGAATAACATTTACATACAGTAGCACAGATTAATAAGATAAAAAATTTGAAAAAGCCGTCAGTCAGGGAGTGGAACTGGTGCTAATAAAGCCCACTATATTCTTCGGAAATATCAAGCCGTCTGTTCCAATATTTTGCCATTCCCCATGAGGTATACAAATCCAAATCAGATAAGACTCAAGCAATGCCAAAGACATGCTGCTCTGCTCTCCAGTGGCATCCAGCTGAATCTTTTATTTATCTTCAGAGCAATTGTACATTCTAGGATACTAAAGGCTGAAATAAACCCAACATCCCTCATCTGAAAGTTCCACAAATGGGGCCCACTCCCGCCTCGTTGGCCGAGCCGCCAGCACGACGCCGGGCACGGGACCTCGGTGCAAAGCTCGCACCAACAGAGCACCGAGGCGGCCCGATTGCTTAAGCAAAGGAAACCCAAGGAGCCTTGCACCTCTTTGCTTTCCATTAGAGAGACAGGTTATAAGCCCGGCTGCCAGAGACATTAGGCAAGGTAAAGCGCAGTTCCTGTAAAACAGCACACACAATGTGGCATTATGATTAAACTGCAAGGGTACTTGTTATAACAAATCACTTTGTAAATCAAGTAAACTACAGCATAAAAAAAGAGCATAAAATCATTTCTGCACCCTTGTAATGCCAATAATTTTAAAAGTACAGCATTAAGAGCACAAAGTCAGAAGGGGACCAATCAGTAATTTTTAGTGGGGTTTCTCGCACAGATAAAACACCTTTATTTACGCAAATATTTGCACCACGCTCTCCTGAGCCAGCCTGCGACTTGAAGACGAAAAGAGATACGGTTTCCTTCTCATTTTTCTTCAAGAACACTGTCATATTAACATTGAATAATTACTAAAAATTGCAATACACTGGTGTAATATTACCTTTTGCCAAATTGCATTAATCAAAAAGTAAGCCCACTGCAATCAAGTAATTAAGTGTAAAAGAATTTCGCCTATTTGCATAGCCTATCTGCCCGGGATTGTCTGCTGCACCGCAGTGACTCGGTCCCCAGGTTTTCGTAGTGGCTCAGGGCAGAGATGCCCAGCACAAAGGTGAGCCACGGGGAGCAGCCCAGAGGTGAGAGCAGTGCCCACCGTCCTCCCTCCTCGGAGCGTGTGCACAGCCACATAAATCCTGCCCGACCCCCTCGGAAGGCAGACTATTGTTCACCAGGAGAAGTAGTAAACACGGCTGCTTAATTACTCACGAGCAGCGTTCTGCTACGTCGGGCTCACCCCACACAAATAAGGAGTTTCTTGTTCTGCTGGGTTTCTTTTGGGGGAAATAAAATTGTATACGTAGTAAAGATCATTTCAGGTATACGTTAGAGTGGAAATGCTCTGTGGAAAGGCAGAAAGAGCTCCTTTGTACAATGCCACAAAGCAACCTTTAGTGCTAATAGAATAAACGCACACACCATTATTTCCCCGGTCTTTTGTCTCCCAAGTTTATTTTAGAGGTGAGCAGAGGTTTCTGTCCAGATCAGCACCTGAACTTGGAGAATCACGGTGCCAAAAAATATGGGAAGGTGGGTTTTATTCAAAAATGGGGAATTTTGCTGGTTTTTTTGTTTGTGTGGCGGTGCCTGCGAGGCGCGGTTTCCTCCACCAGTCTATCCTAGGCTAGCTGTGAATAGTGCCCATTTTGAGATTAGGAGATTAGGTTATTCATCACTTGAGATGCTCCCTGCTGTGCTGCTACTATCAGAGCGCAGCCAAATCAAAACATCTCTGGAAGGCATTTCAGAATAATTGAATGCATCATAATTTCCCTATTAATACATATCTCATATTACAGATTATGCATGAAATGTTCACATTATCTGTTACTTTTTGTTAACGTCTTGCTCCTTGCCAGTAAATTTAATACACAGAGTGAATCAGCATGCCATGATGAAGGGATAGGTTACTGATAGCCATTTTTTCAGGATTCAGTAGAAAATTAAAGTAAATCGATCATTTTATAGCCCCACTGGAATGTCTACAAGGGCATGTTGCTAAGCAAATGGTAATTTAAATGTACTGTGTAATTTTTCTAAGCAATTTACTGAAAGCAGATTTTATTTCTCACTTACTTAATATCAGATGCTCTTTATCTGTTAGTGCATGATGTATCAGTTATAGAAAAATTATTAATCTATGGTTTAATCAAATGGCAAATACACAGTGATTTGACAGCTAGTCATATACATATTAGGATGTCTTAATTCACATGAATTACAGTAGCATCACTTGTTATTTTCTTAAAAGACAGAAGATGATTAAATTACGTACATAAGAAACACAGTAAGTTCCAGGTATGTCAGCATAAATCCTAAAGAAACAGTAATCCAGCTGTCTATTATATTTCACAAAAACAATAATACTTGTCATTTACTTTTTTTTTTTTTTCACGAATACATCTACTTTTTCAAAAGTTATCTAGCAACTGAAAATATAGCACCCATTAGGGCACCTATAGATTTCACCAGAATTAAAAATGGAATTGGGAAATTGAAAATTGGGGTGGGATTAAAAAAATTGTCATGAATGTTGCGAGACGATTAATTACCAGCTGGATGGGAGCTGTGCCCAAGTTATATATTCAGTACACATACACTTCCTTTAACAAAGAATATTTAACATATACCTCAGGTATCTCCTAGCCCTTATTTAGGCAAAATGCCAGTTGGCTTTCAGTGCAAATTTTGCCTCAAAGGCAGAAGGATCAGGTTCATTAGAGTGTTTTAACTCCAAGAATGATTCCAAGTATGTGAACAGCTTAAAAAACAAATAAGGCCACAGAAAATAATCTCCCTCTCTCTCTTTTTTTTTTTTTTTCCTTTACTCTAGAATGTGCTTGATGACAGCCTTCATTTTTATGAAATACAAAGAAGTCTCCATTTATCCTTCAGGTTCCTTGGAATGAATGTAGGGTCCTCCTACTGCTGATGCACAAAATGTATTATTGTCATTAATGAAAAAGTTAATGGGCCATTTTCTTATATATCAATTTACATTTTACAATTTGAGTATACAAATGATATGTACAGCAGAGAGCTGATTATTTTTGCTCAAGGAAATAGTTTTAATGTGTTTTATGGACATCAAATGTTGTGAATAATGATGCATCCACAGAATGCAAATAGGATGACAGTTCTTATGCTGTGATCAACAGTCCTTGGATAAAAGGTCTGCAGTGACAATAATATTCTGTGGAGGGTCTGAACAGTAAAAAATGGGAAACAAGAGGATACCATGATGCTCAAAATGTACATCAGGAGATAGATTTGAAATTGTCACTAATATCATTATTTCACAAGCACAGTGTAATGGCAATTTACAAGTGAAATATACTCTGCAATCCCGCTTGATGCAGTGGAGTTTCACGGCAAATGGATTGTCTAGCCTTTTGAAACAGCTTTTGCTCAGACCAAAAATTTTGGTTTTTACCATACAAGCACAACTAGGGCATGTTCTGTGTTACGTGAGGCCGGCAAAAGTACCAGCAGCATCTCCCCGACCTATTGGTGCATTAATGTGGCAAGAAACCCCGCACAGGTGGGAGGGACACCCAAGATCTCCCCTCCAAAGACCCAGGGGGACCCAACACCATCTCCTTACCAGGCTGCTTTTCCTAAAAGAATAATTTTACCCATTCGTCCCAAAAGGGGACTGATAGCATCCCCAGGATCAAAGTGTTGGCTGCTTTGGGGGCCTACAATCACGCTGACCCACCTGCAGGCAGCTCTGTCTGCTAGAGGAGAGATTTCGAGCTGCTCTATCTGGTAGCAGAGCTCAAGTGGGGACCAGAAGTCTCCACTGCACTCAGGAGGAAATGCTCATACATTAGATTTGGCATATATTTGAAAAAGAAGGTATCGATGTAAGATCAGCCAGAACCAGAGCATTTCCTTCCATGCCATTGTACTGCTTTTCACGAGGATATATTTCCAACCAGACCTGCAAACTGTTTTCTACGATTTCTCACCTTTGGCTACAAAAGTAGGTGCAATTATTGCAGTTTTTAAATTAATGCTTACTCTAGAGCAATCCATGTTAAAATGTAAGACAGGATTTTGATTTCTTTTTCCCCCAAATCTGGTGCTGACGAACAAACTATGCTGTGCCAGCACACCTCAGGTAGTTTCAGATTTCAGGATAAATCAGTCTTAACCCAGGGTGTCAGAAACAGAGTTGCCCAAAAGATATTCAGCTCGTAAAAGAGAAAAGAAACCTAAGTACAGAGGCTGTGGTGTGGCTCCCCTTTGCAGTGCAGTGCCCACACCTCTTTGCTATGCGAGCTGTAAGAAGAAAAGCATAGCAGACCCACAGAGACTTTTTAAAACTGCGTTGTTTTATAAAGTAGAAAGCATACCTGGCCTGCAAACAGAGCTAAAGCAGCACGCTGCACCTTGACAGGCTCCAGCGTTGCCAAAAGACAGCTATATGCAGCATCCTGCAAGCTGCACAACATTCAGCACAAAGCTCCTGCCAAAGTGCTTGTTCCTCAGCCGCCCTGAACTACTGGATGTTGCACCTGAGCACCGTTATAAGGAAATAAAAGAGAGAGTTATTGAATGTTCGTTGCTGTGCCTGGACTGAAGTCAAAGTGATAATTGGAGCTGTACACGAGCTGAAATACTGTGTGCAGACTGGGCTTGGGAAGCCTCCAGGAGGCCACAGCAAAAACTTCCAACAGATCTTCTCTAGCGTTTTGGATACAGTGGAATCTCCCAGCAAATACTGAGTTTCTGGTATTAACCAACAATCTAAATCTCTCCAGTATTTTAACAGCTTTGCACACACACCCCACCATCCTGGAAGTGTTTTAACCGAGCTCTCAGATGCTCGTCTCTACAAAGCCACTAGTACATGGAGTGACAATTCTATGCCATCACCCCATTCCTTTAATTAGCGTATCTAATTTCTTCCACATCTCCTTCCAAACAAACAAAGCTTCTGATTAGCAGCCGAGGGCTGCCTAGGTCCAGCCCAAGAGGGAGAGCAAAGCTGGAGCCTGCCCTGTGGGAAGCTGCACGCGTCAGCCCAACGGCACAGCTCCCAGCAGGGCTGCAGCTGAGTCACCAAAAAAACACGGAAGGAAAGAAATATCCCCCTCCAAAAGCAATCCAAGTTAATAAAAAAGATTACTCCCTAAACATGATAGGCACAATCTTCATTTTTTCCATTCTTAAATTGGCAACCCATCCTGGAAAATAAATGTCCTGCTGCACCCTGGCTTGCTTTGTAATGATACAGACCCCTCCAACAGCAAAAAAACACAGGACAGACCTACTGTATTTCAGGATATGTGCATTAAAATGCAACTTCTTTGAATAATACTACTAATTCTCTTTTTATCTCTCGGTAACTAACAGTACCGGGATAGGAAACGAAACTAGAGGAACAGCTTCCACCAAAGAGAAGGAGGTTTTGGTTTTAACTTCAAACTGATAGCTAACATTGATCGAATTCTACTCCCGATCACAAAAACAAACATCTCGTTGACTAGAAACGGAGGTATATGTAGGCATTCCTGTGTATTTCTACAGATGTATTTCCTCAGAAGACATTAGGTACTACGAGAATGTTTGCTTTTAAGCACACAGTAAAGTGTTTTGATGAGCACAGATAAACACTGCTCTGCCTACTCTGAAGGGAATGTCTGAATGTTTTTTTAGGGCTACAGGTCACCTTTATGTCTACAAACATACAAACAGCATATATATTTACTTTCAGTTAGCTCTTTCTTGTTGCTTACTATTAACTTCCTAAACAAGCCCACAGCATGCTCAATAAATAATAAAAAAATACCATTGTAGACTAAAACTAGTAAAGAGTGTCAGCCTCTATAAAAGGATGCATTCTGTATAACATTCATTTGGCACAAAAAAAATTAGTTTAACCATGATCTTTTCTTTTACCTAACATTCCAAGTATGTTCAGTTGCAACACTAATGGAAGGTAGAAAGATGGGATTTTAATTACTGAAGATAGATAAGCTTGTTATTAAAAAAAAAAAAAAAAGGAAGGATAAAAGGTCATGCAAATAGCAGATCTGTTGTCTCTGTTCTAGGATCTGATTACTGGAAGTGAGCAACCAGACCTGGCCAGATATTTACATTTTAGCCACAATTCCAGGCTGATTTGCTGACAAGTTGAAAAGTCAACGACAACATCAAAGCATCCTGCAGCTTCTGGGCTAAACCAATCAGGATTAAATCCTTGAAGCTCTGATGTCTGAGGTGAACCAACAGTTCAGTTCAGGTTTGCTGATGCCCAGCGCAATGCCCACTTCTCTGCAGCCTGCCTCTCCTTTCAAAACCATCTCCTGTCAAGTTCAGTGATGGAGGTGGCTGAAAATGGCAGCCAGCCCGGGGGCCGTGGGCTCTGCAGGAGCTGTGCGAGAAGCCTCAGGAGATGGGCTTCCCTGGAGCAGCACTGGGTTGTACAGACACTCTGCTTAATCTTCATGGTTGTGGAAGAGGAGTAGTAATTTCTGAACAATGTATTTACTTAATTATGCCCGTGGGTATCATTTTCACATTTTGCTTTTTGTGGAAATCATCGACTTCATTTTAAAGGTGTAAAAATTGAACCTCGTGAAGGTTAAACGGCTTGTCAAGAATTACTGTAATCCTGATTCTGACACTAACTAGCTGTGCCAATTTGGATTTGTCACTTCATTTCTCCAAGCCGCTCCTTCCCCGTTTGTAATGTCACTTCCAAACTTTATTTAGTGGCAAAGTGCTAATGTAAGTGCAAAGTATTACTAATCCTGTGTGCGGCAGACACTGGGATGTAATTCAAGATCTGCTGGCTCCCAGTCCTGTGCTTAACTCTGTAGATCTTGAGATTGCTGAGGACTCTCTCCCCTGCTTCCATTTTGTAATGTGAGCAGTTTCAGACAAAGTAGCTGCTTGTTCTGTTGTAAAGCTTGTTAGAAAAAAAATTTCTGCCACTTTGAAAAGACTTTGACTTCTGGATACCCACTGAACATGTGCAGCTTCTTAACTAGAGAAAAATCAAACATTAAAATATTTTGGCCAGTCCTCTTCATTAGTACTCTGCATAATTGGCAGTAGGAGTAAAGAAATACAGACAGAAAGACAGAGAAAACCTAAATGGGAATTAAAGGCTGTTGTTTTAATTGGACCGGGAGGGGAAAAGTAGGAAGATACGACCAGCAGCTCTGTTGTTTATTGAAGTTATGCTCTCCCTGCCTCAGGTGAAAATTATGGTGCAGTCTCCTTGCAGATTTCCACATTTCCAGCTATCTTGCAGGAAGCCACATTTGATCTTTCAGCACTGAACAAAAGGGGACACCGAGGTACTGCCAGAACAGGGGGCAAATGTGCACCACACCGCGTAACTGCCACTTTTTGATAACAAGTTTTAATTGGGCTGCGAACTTCTTCCATCTCATGTTTTAACTCCAAGTAAACAAATTAACATGTAGTGCATGTGTACTACTGCAGAAATCTGGAAAGCTGCTTCTGTGTGCACTTCCCAAACAATCAGCTGATCTGGGACTGTGCACTTGCACAAGGAAACACAGTTACTGGCGACTTCTAGCACTAACAACCCCGTGCCAAGCAAGGACCAGGCTACTTCGTTCCTCTGCGTGCCTCAGACATCTCAAAGATCCGTTGCCCAGACCTGCTTCCAGTACTGATGCTATTGCACAGTGTAATGGGATTTAACATAGCATCTGCTTCTCAACAGTTTCATTATAAATGGTTGCAAGTGGACAACAAACACATGATGCAACGCATCCCTGCCTTTTGCTCTGACTTCTCTCAGAAGTTAATTTCATTCTTCTTTCTTGAGGCACATGTATTTTTCCAGCACTTGTTTCTTTGTATTCAGCATGTGAGGTACACTCACGCTTTGGCACAGGGCTATGAAAAGATGCGCTCCTACAGAGGAGGGCAAGAAGTTCTTTGCGGCTCATAACTCTGTCATTTCTCCCTGCCCTTTAGCAGTTCATTTAACAGAAGAAGAAGAAAGAACAAAGAAACAACTATTGGTTTGTTATTGGCCATCAGAGCCAGGATTTGTTTCCTTAGTTAAGCAGCCAGTATTGATTTCTGGGTCTAAGCCATGTTGCATAATTCTACCACTTTCAGCACGGCAACCAGCGAGTGAATCTGAGCCTCTAGTTTGCCATGCAGGTCCCTATGAGCCAAACTCAGACACACCGAGGCACTCCGTGGGGCAGACCTTGCCCAAGCAGTGGTAGCTCTTACAGAATTCATCGAGCGGGGGACGCGGCTCAGAGCACGGCACAGATGACTCTGCCCTGGCTCCGCGCTGGCACAGGCAGCACCGTGGCAGCAGGCTGCAGACACGGGCTGCAGGTCTTTGGAGGATGCTGGGGCTCCCAGGAAAGGTTACAGCTGGCCACTTTCCTGTTTGTTTAACTTCACCAGCTTCCTTATACAAAATCCTATTTACTCGGCTGCTCTTCTGTGGCGAGAAGAGTAAATATTAGCTCAATGTAGAGAATCTAAGTAACAGTCAATGGAAAAAAAATAAATAAATAACAGCAGAGGAGGTAATAAAATGTGCCTTTAAATTAGGTTAAGTGCTTTGATTTGATTATCAATAATTTTTGTTTATTATGCAGTGGCATCCGTAAGTTCCAAGCAGGTATAGTGCTCATATTTGGCATTGAACAACCTTCCCCATGAGAGAGAGAGACGAAATGTGGGGTAAAAGCATTAATGACATGCCAATTTCATTCCTGTTTCCTCACAGAAACCCAGGAAGATGGCCCGCCTGGCCTCCTGCCCCAGCAGCAGGACTGGAACTGCCCCACAGTCCACCCTGCCCATCGGCATTATGGCCGCATCCAGCTCTAGCGGCCTCATCCCAAGCACTGGGTGCAGGTTGGGTGCCACAATGTAAGAAGGACATAAAGCTGTTAGAGAGCATCCAAAGGAGAACAGCTGGACCCATCAGCCCAGGGAACTGGTTTCCAGAGCATTGACAATGGCCAGTACCTTTCTCTTTTGCGAGATAACAATTTTTATTCTGCTCCAGGCTACTACTGAGCTTATTACAGACTAACAGTTTATGGCAGTGGATTAGGGAGAAAAGATCTCTTCAAGATACAGAACAGATAAACTAGAATGTGGTGGAAAATGAAGTGACAATTTAGTGTCTCTCTGGAAAGTTAGCTGGGGTAATTAGTTGTGATGTAACAAACGAGACCTGCGCCAGAAGGGATAAGGTGGGCCTTAACAAACGGAAAAAAAATAATATTTTTTCTCTATTTAGGGATTCAATGGGTCAAGCTCAGCTATTGAATAGCCAGATGAAAGTGTCAGTAACTCCGAAGGATTTACATGTGCTTAAACCACTTCCAGAGGTTTGATCTATTCCTCAGTATCTTAGAGAAGCAGAGGAGTTGTTTCAGCAGTACTCAGAAGCAGCATGACTGCTGCCCATCTTAAACAGCAGTGGAAAAACGGTGCTTTTAATTTGGAAGAAATGCCAGATTCACTGTCATTCAAACCCACATTGGTAAACCACTTTTTAAAGCCTTTTTTTTTCCTTTTTATTCAGAAACCTGCCATTTTTACATTTACACTCTTCATTCCAGGAATATCTGCCAATCATTCTGATCCTGCCAGCTCTCCTTTATTAATTGATTAACTACTGGAATAGTCTACCACTACTTAACAGACTTCCATGCCCAAATAATTACC
Organism: Alectura lathami; assembly: GCA_013399715.1. Classification (NCBI taxonomy): domain Eukaryota; kingdom Metazoa; phylum Chordata; class Aves; order Galliformes; family Megapodiidae; genus Alectura; species Alectura lathami. Next base: position 118,523 of record VXAV01001465.1, on the reverse strand, counting down.
CTGAAAAATAAATACGTTTAACTGTTTCAACTGCAACCAGAAAATCGTGTGCACTGGCCACGAATTGTGGGCCTCTAAATACTGCAACTGAATGCAGTATGTCCAGGAATTCGCCTTTTATAACAACCACAGGAATGTCACACAGAGGCTTGCAAGCCCCATACCCCATGCCTTCTCTCCCCTGGTGCTGCTGCAGCACGAAGAGCTCCCTCCCTCCCTTCCCTGCCCAGAACACTTGCAGTGAAAGCAGCAGCAGCACCAAGCCTTTCTGAGCTTACACTTTGTGCAGGGCTCAGTCTGACTCTGACATATGCTGATGAGTTCAGTGCAAAGAAAAGCCGCTGCGACTTCTTGCATTCTAAAGCACTGCTGTAACTCAGCTCTTAAGGAATAATCTTTACTACATGGCCAAAAACAAAAAAGCGCAATCTAGATTCAGTGCCCTCCTGAGACAGAGGAGGTTTGAAGCCACAGGACAGTCTTGGCCGTGGAAATGGACGCAGAGATGTTTTTGAGAAAAGGATAAATATTCATTAAAAAAAAAAAAAAGTGAGAGGACAATAGGGAACCTTCTCCTCCAGCAATGAGGATGATGCTGAAAGGGAAAGATGACGTGTACAGTAGTTCATGTTCTTAGCAAGACGTATACATTTTATCTAATACCTCCTAAAATGGAATATTTTGACACCAAATGCAAACTAAATGAAGATTCCTGGTTCTAAAGTATCAGTTTAGGCAAGGGAATATCCTCCAGAGCAGCGGAATCCGTGTGCACATGGCTGTGTTAGGTTGGAAGACCCAACGACAGAGGTGAGGCAAAGCACAGGGAGGTCAGGTTATCTAATTATCTAATGACTCCAAAAATCACCAACTAGCCATTTTACAGGACATCGTCACCATCCTCCCTTCCCTGATGGAAAAGCCAACAGAGGGAAACTTTCCAAACTAGTCTGGGATTTATCATCTTCTTTCGGTCTTTTTTTTTTTTTTTAAATTAGATATATTCCAAGTTTCCTACGGCTCTGATGCTCACTTTGTAAGACAGAAGTTCACTTCAGACCCACATAGATCAAAATAACCAAGGTCCTCTTAGGAAGAAAAATGTAGAATTTCTTAACACGTAGAACAATGTTTAAGCAGTACAGAGTAAGCAAATTCACACATGAGAGCAGCTGAAGTAAAGTCTAAATATATAAGCTTCATTTGAAAACGGTTCTTTTAAAGGAGTTCAGTAGTTTCACAGACTTGCGGGGTATCATGGGGAGTGTAAAGCACTCCAGGGATTTCAGATGGAATCCCACTGTGGTTTATCAAGTGGGGAATCATAACCTTAAAGGAAGAGAATTTCTAGGCCTTGACTTGCTGAGCATTGAGGTGGCTCTTTGGATGAAGTACCTTGTGTAGGAACAAAAAAATCCACACAGAGAACTCCAAGCAGTGCTGCAAGCTTACTGCAAAGCCAAGGCAGACCTGCAGCCAGATGGGAGATCCATGCTCTCTGATAGCACCTCACAGGAAATGTGCATGAGGTGTCCTGAGGAGACTACAAATCCATGCTTCATCTGTTACCCAAAGAAGGCTACTACATGAGAAGTAATGTAATATTTTAAGTCAGTGTAGCAGTTCAAAAGAAAAATTTTGGAAACAGATTTCCGCTGTTTCTCTCATTCTAAAATAAAATGTAGCACTAGTCTGATATTTTAGTCCCGTCCTCTTGGAGTGTATATTCGCATCTGACTTTCTCTGTGCTTCAGTTCGATTGGAATGTATTTAGAAACGTTGCTGTACTGAAGGAATCAACTTTCTGCTCAATGAATGTAGTCTGAAGTGTCAACAATGCTTTATATACAAGTTATAACTATAAAAGGGAGTCAAAAAGCCTTGTATGAGATGTTAGAATGGCCACTTTCATCCCTAGGCACACTGCTCTTCACATTGTTTCCTATGATTTCATTTCCTACGTAACAGGAATCATTTCAAGGTAGCTGCAGAAGAAAAATGTCTTCTCATTGAGGGCTTTTCTCTTCCTGTGTCCTCCATTTCCTCAGAGCTCTTCAGGAGGCTGAGTTGTTTCCAGTCCCCTAAGATGAAGAAAGCCCACCTCCGGCTCCTTACATCAGCACTCATTCTGGCAGGTCCTGCTCCCGTGACTCCCTCCATTTTCAGAAAAGGCTGCTCTGAAATCAAGTATTTCTTTGTACCAAAGTGATCAGCTTCGGTCACAAAATAACTGTCGATTTGTGTTGCATGGAAAAAAAGTATATGGTCCTGTTCATGCCTCTGCACATTGTAATACATTCACCTGAGACGTACATAGAAAATATGCCCACGAAAATGAGTCTTATAAACTAAGTTCACTTTAAAATGGATTCTGTCTGTATTTGTTGCCAGCATTGATTATAATTTTCAGTGGAAATGGGATTTTTTTAAAAAGTGTTTTATATTTTATTTTTAATGAAAAACGGTAATGGGAAACATAAATAGTGTATCCTTTAATGATCAACACACTGACTAATTCCACTAATGCTGAGTAGCATGTGCTGAAATGATGGATTGTCTTAAAATATAATTTTACTAGCTCTGCTATGTAATTTGTTAAGCATTTAGTAATAAGTATGTCTAATAAAATATGAAAAAAATATTTAGAAAATGAACCATAATTTTAATATAATTTTAATTAATGGGAGTGCAATTGCAGTGGTTTAAATTACATTCCCAGTGGTAAAAAGCCTTTCAAACCTAATTTGTAAGCCAAGATGGTGGCTTTAATGACTGGCAGCAAAGTTTCTTCAACAGATTTCATGGGGCATGATCCAAAGATAATAGGTTTTCAGCCCAATGACAATCCAATTACAATGCCAATCAAAGCCAACTTCATGCACTCTAATTATCAGATTTAGCTGTCAGTTCAAATACAAACATAACACTTTTATTTAAATAAAAATTTAATTTAGAAAAAAAGAAGACTTCATGTGTGATTTATTGAGACTGCAAGAGCAATCTAACTTATTTCTCCAGTAATATAATAAAATCAGTCTTGTATTAAAAATGTGAAAACTTTTCATTCTCCTGCATGTGCTATGCTGTATTATTCAGGAGTTAATTTAAGCAAAAAAGCATAACATAACATGGCAGCAGATATTTGCAGACTAGAAGTAGGTTAAATAGAGTAGCAAGGTTTCAGTGAGACAAAACTCCAAGTGAATAAATGACAAAACCTAATTAGTTTTTTACCAGTAATCAGGAGAAGCTATGTTAAGCCCACAACCCGTTTATGCTGCTCTATAGCACACAATCTATTGTAGCTCCTTTCCCTTCTCTAATTCTGTGTATAAGAGTGTGTAAATGCACAGCTTTTTATTATATGCACGTGCTTATTGGCATACATACAGAGGAAATATGTAAGTTATAAAGAACACAAAAAATGTTATGCTAAAATAAATGTAATGTTCCAAATATAGGCATTTCCCAGCTGAAATAGCCCCATGGTACCTAGCGACTGCATTCTCGCTGTTATTCTCTCTCTCTATCAAAAGTTATTATTTATTAATTAACATAATTACAAAGATCTCAATATAGGAAGGAAAAGCTAGAAGACTCTATATGCTGTAATACATTACAGCGCAATTATCAGCTCAGGCTTGGTTGAAACAGAGGTAATTGTCCTATAGCATATTTAACAAATATAACATCCTGTCTCTCCACAACTAAAGGAAACGGGAGAAAAGAATTACGGGAGGAGCAATTATTATGCCATTCTTTAAGAATGTCAACTAATTTCCACTTGCCTTTTACTCTCCCTGTTGTATATCAGCTCCTCAATGTTTGATCATTTGTTGCTGTAACTAGAACACCAAGAGTATTACATTCTACAAGCCCTTATCTTCTGTGGCTTCCAAAAAATATATCCCCTGCAGATAACAGAAATGGTTGCTATATTTGGACTGACAAAAACAAAAGATGCCAGGTGCAAACGTTTAGAACAGCAACACAGGTATTGACAACCTACATCTTTGAAAATCTTTTCTACAGCTTTCCCTGCATCCAAACACTGAAACGGAACTAAAGATCCTGAACTAAAAAAGTGGTGGTTTACTTGCCATTACTCACATTTTATTTTGAGGGTTTATGCTACTTCTGCTGTGACAGCACTCTCCATCATAACCCTCAAGTCGTGCCAGCCTTGCCATCCTCCTGCCTTCCAGCATCTAACTCCCAGAACATTCCTCTCCTTGCTCTCTCGTTCGGATGTCCATTACATCATTCTCTGCTACTGCAAGGGACTCAGCCTCATAACCACTACGTTAAGTGCAAAGACAAAGGATTTCAGGACCTGGCATAAATTGGAAGGAGAGGTACCGCATTTATACAAAACTCAGAGGCGATCATCAATCTGAAGATGGAGCTACCAGATCACTGCACTCACCATCACTTCTCGTGATGTGGGGGTTCTACATAGCCACGAGGTTTTTGCATTTGAAACCTTAATGACTTCAGAGTTCAGCCAACAAAGAAATAGAAAATTAAATGGCAGGGCTGAGTTCAGAATGCTTTCTGGAGACAACCACCCAAAGACAAACAGCTTCCCCGCCTGCTGGCCTCCTTGTCCCTCTGGTGGGCATCCCCCTTGCGGCCCCTCTGTCTCTGAGCACCTCTACCAGCCAGCCTCTCCAGGAGCTGGCAGACCGACTGTCCCATGCGACACGAAGAGCCTGGATGGAATCTCCAGACCAGCCATCCACTCAGAAAAGTTAAGAAATTCATAATGACATTTTGTCAAGGTCAGAATATTCCTCTGCTCCCTGCAGCAGAATCTGGAAGTTCAGAAATCAGTTCTGCCACGTTGTCTGGGCATTCAACTTGTGCTTTTACAACTGTTTGGTTAGACAAAATGAATGCTAGCAGTGATGTATCTTTTGCATGTGAACGCTGAAAAGGAATAACGCAGCATATGTAACAGAGACCTCTCAGTAGCCTGGTCTGGGGCTAACTTTAAGAGTCCCTGGGTTTTGTTTGCATTGTCAGATACAATTCTAGAACTTCCCAACAAATATCATGAGAACAAGAGCTATAATTTAACGTTATTGTCACTAATACTATATTAATTACTGCTACTACTTTTATTCTCCAGCTTGCTCAGGCATTAGTGATCAGAAAGATAACTTTGAAAAGCGGTTTAGCAATGTGACACATCAGGAACTGGGAAGCAGACACAATTTTTAGCATTCCTTAACTACCTTCTGTTCTGGGACAATCTTGGGGATTGGGGAAAATGCCCTGAAAACTGCTTGTTTTGTATAAACTCACCTGGTAACAGTACACAAGCCATGTCATCAGTATGGACATTAGGATATGATCTAAATGTGCCTACCTCCAACAACATTAAGAGGGTCTACAGAAAAGATATTTCTTTTTATCCAGAGTGTAAAACATTATTATTAACTGCTTTGGGGACTTTTAATATTTTATACAGAGAGAAATGAAAGAAAACTTTAAAAGTAATAAGCCTTTTTTTTTTTTTTTTTAGATAGATTCTTCTGCCTTGTCTAAGACTTTTTTTTCTGATTACAGTTAAGATGAATATTTTGGAAAAAACAGCTAGCCAAATTCTAGAGGCTATTAAAAATGTTTTCCAGGGTAAAGCATAGTGCCAAGAACAATACTAAAATTCAGCCTGAAGTAAGATACAAAAAAAAATATCAAAACGTGCCAGACAGTTATTGGGCTAACATATTTGAATGGAAATTTCTGAAGTACAACCCTTCCCTCGTACAGTATGCATACAAAGAATTTGAAGTTTGTTAGATTGACGAATCAGAAACTCAACCAGGGATGTCTTATGCCATACAAACAAAGCTGGGTATTTTATTTTCTGAAGACAGGTAAATGCTGATAAACTACTTCAAAGTGCATTTCATCAGAATCTTACCAGCTTGCAAATGACAGCACAATCTCTATTTATTTATTAACGGTTGATATGCTCAGTCATCACATATGCAAAACGCAGAACTAGATTTAACGGGCTAGCTCAAACTTTGGATTTGGGTGCACCCTTTTCAAACAGATACAGTCACACTGCATCATCACTGCTTGTGAAAAACTGGCCCATTGTTTACTTAAATATTCAAACCTACACATTTCTCAGAATTCCCAAGGACTACTTCATGGACTACACAGGATGCTACACTGACAAATTTACAGATTACCACCCTTTTCCTTTATTTTAAAACTCAGACAGATTCTGAAAGCAGTCTGACATGCATTCCTACCATTTTTCCTCCCCCTTTGAGGATAATGTCCTTCCACAGAATAAGAAGACTTTTCATCACCTTGACCCGGCTAAGAGAAAAAGTGTGACAGACACTTATAACCATAAACTCTTTTCTGGTTTTGATGTGGATCCAACCTTGCAATCCTTATTCAGTACAGCAGAATTAGGTCTTCAGTGCCTAAACAGTGAAGATCTAGAGCCTAAGAAAGCTGCAATAAGCAATGACAAGTTCTAGACACGGGTGAACTGGAAAGATGGGGTGGGGGGGTACAGGTGGAATGTTGCTTCATTTCATTAAGATAATGCAGTGGGAAAGGTGAATAAGTGAAAGAGTGCATGTGCATGAGAGAAAGAGCTCAGCAAACATCCTTCTTAAATTAGATGGATCCTCAGTTCCGCGTTACCTTGGTTGCCCTTCAGGACAAGCAGAGAGGCAAAGGAGGTAAATTCTGCCTCTTTTTTAAAGAAAGTTGTTTTTCTGAGGATGCTCCTGGCTTGTAACAGAAGGCCACTTTTCAGTAGGTGTTCTCTGAGATGAGCACTGATCATATACGGGCTAACTGGGGCATACTCAGGTCTCATCACTCAAGACTCACAAATTTTCCTTTGCCCTTCCCCTCCTCCTACTTGACATGGGACATGCAAAGAAAACTGTCCTCAACGATTTCAGATATCACTCAGCTACAGAGGGCACATCTGGAAGGAGGGAAAAGTTGATGGGGGTATGTGTGGAGAAATGAGAAGGAAAGGCCAATTCCTAGTAGCACGCATTCTTCAAGCTCCAGTTACCCCACACACTAATTTACCCAGGAGGATCCTGAAGTCATTTAGCACATGCATACTAACTAGCTCTACGCACTGGTCTGATGACTGCATTGTACTAACTACTGAAGGACTTGGACAAACAAGGAACTTGAGAGTGTCCAAACCTGTGAGACTGAACTTACAGACAACCCTAGAACTTGATTTTGAGCTTGCTTCTTATCCAACTCCAGAAAAAACAGCAGAAAGACAGCTTCTCAGAAGCACTGCCCTTGTAAGACAGCCCAGGCTGCTGGTCAGACGGTGGCATGCAGCCCCTGCACACAGACCACAGCTAAACTGCCCTCCTGAGCAAACCCACCGCAAGAAGTAAATGGCACTCAGCTGGAAACGCTGAGCAGCAGTCAAGTGCTCCTCCTCAGCAGGGGACCAGAGCGGTGCTGCAATGGCGAAGGCACATCCCATCTTATATGCCCGTCCTGAACAGCAGCAAAACCAGATACAGCCTCTGAATACGGAAGAGTGAACGTTTGTGTTCTCAGGGAAGGGGTGTGTGTGTACCTGTTTACAAGGCACATCAGCGCTTACACAAAGGCAGGACTTTCCATGTATACATACAGCCCACGGGAGGCAGCTCTCGCCAGCGAGATGGCCTTACGATGTGCTCTGATTAGAGTATCTGTATCATCAAACTCTCTCCCCAGTGATACACACCAGAAAAGAGACTGAGAAACAGATAATAAGAAAGGCAGTATGAAATTATGCTTACCTATGTATGATAAGAAAAATAAACAAAACAAACCACAGCCCCCTTGCTTATCTGGAAAGACAGACTGAAAAACACACACACAAACCCAAACCTTCCAGTCTTTGCCTGGATGCCTTATGCTCTGTGCTCGGAATGCACAACATTCTCTTATCATCATGGTTTCTATCCAGACAATTTCCATTTTCCTTTTCATGTCAGATCCCACTAGCTCCAAAAGCCAGAGTAATTCTGTTGACATTATCAGTATTTCAACAGGGATCAGCTTCATCTATTTCACTGAAGTATATAATATTATTTAAAAAAAAAAAAAAATTGGCACAACTCTGATTTAGGAAGATGAGTATTGCCTTGTTACACTGGAGATACAAGTGCAAATACCACAGGCAAATGGGATTTATGCTTCTCCTCTTGGGCAGAGGAACATGGCAGGCCCAGCCCTTTCCTTTCCTTTCCTTTCCTTTCCTTTCCTTTCCTTTCCTTTCCTTTCCTTTCCTTTCCTTTCCTTTTCTTTTCTTTTCTTTTCTTTTCTTTTTTTTCCTGCTTTACCCTGAAATCTGTGTGAATAGGTTCTAAGCTGTTACTTGGAACCAAATGAATTTTCAGACTTTTAGAGTCAAGTGAAGGAGTTAGCCAGCTTTCTTCCCTGAAACCAGATTTCAGGTTGCCCAGTTAAAGCCTTCTGTCAGCTCTGAGGCTCAAGCTGCTTGTGCTTCAGGTTGAAATCTCTCATGCTGTTAGCAAAAACAAGATGATGGAAATGTAAACATCTTACTTAATATAGGCCTGTTCCTTCAGCAAAACAGAGCCTCAGCTTTAGCAAGCCATGGCAGTATAACACATTGTAAAAACAGTAACAATAGCAAAAATTATTAAACATTTATCTCTCCCAAGAGTGAACATCTGGCATGTATCAAAATGCTGCCTTGGGGATTTAGCACCAGAACCTTTAAGGTTTTATGCGACGATGCCTAGAGAGGGCAATAATAGAGCATATTCCACATAGGTTTTTTAATCACTGGCCTCTTGAAAATATCAGGAGCAGAAGTTGAGCCACATATCACTTTATAAATGAAATGTTAGCATTCTCATTTGTGACACAGGAAAAAAAATATCAACTGTATTTTTAATTAACTAAAAATAAATTTTAAACACTGCAAACAGTGGGGGTAAAATCATACGGAATATGATATTGCAGATAGCAAACAGATGTGATAGAGGTCCTCTTTTCAGATCTTACATGAAGGAGGCATTGCTAAGGGGAAGGACTCTTCTGACCCACGCATCTTTCTGATGGTTTTCAGCTCACTGCCTCTGCAAAGCAGAAAAAGCTACGGATGCGTCTCTTAATTTCTTTGAATCTCCCAGGGAGCTCTACAGCAACCACCTGGGAGAGGGAGAGGAGCGATCGGGGTGCGGGGTTATGGCTACATAGGTCTTCTTTTGTGCAGACAAGATGAAGATTTATGTAATGCAGGGGAGGAATGCATGTAATGTGAATGATATTGGGAAGCAACAGAGAAAAGCCTGATAGCGAAGATTAGAGTGCAGGGCCTCATATGGATCAAACGTTGGGTCAAGATACAAACGCGAGAGGGGAATATAAAAGGGTTCTGGACTCTTGTTAGAATAAGAAATGATTGCAGAGCTGCATACCCATTTTCTCAAGCGGTACTCCCCTCTTCCTTTAATTATGACATAGCTTTTTTAAATATAAAAACTTGACAGTTTTGTGATTAACATTATTAACCAGACAGCCGTATCATAAATAACCCTGGTAGACTCCTGAACAAGAAGCAGAACAAAATCATTTCTGATCATTCAGTTTTGCTCCTTTACACTATTTTTAGATGTATTAATACTGTTTGTTAATTTTACTATGTATGTCAGCATTAAAAATGAAAAAAGTTGAGCTATTTACCTCACCTAAGAGCATTTCAAATGTCTGGGGGGTTCTATATAGACTCAGAGCTGATTTCCTTTCTTCATAAAGGAGCCTGGTCAGCTCCGATAGATGTTCACACAAATGGAGCACTATGGAAGACATGAAGATACTGGAAGAAACACAATCATACAGCGAATACAAGCTACACTAGCACATTCAGACCATTTCTGGGCAGCCTAAAGGGCTCTGCTCAGGAGTCCAACCCCAATTAAACCACTGGGGGCTGCTGTGACAGAGAAAGGGAGGAAAAAAACAACCAGCTGACAGACCTGGATGAAAAATCAAGACCTCAAAGAGGAAATTACATTCAACGCATTACCTGCCCATTGTTTAAACCACGTGATACCCTATAATGCCTAGGAACACCTCTTTTGGAAAGCAGGACCCAGGATGCGTTGTTATCAAAAGATTGTGCTGGAAAAGGACAAGTAGCTGCTGGCAGCCTGCACTGCTGGAAGAAGTAGGAATGCGCTTTCTTGTGTGAGACGTGCCTCAGTTTTTCCTAGCCCCAGGACAGCAGCGCTGCCATTAGCTCGGCAAACACACTCTGCCATTCCAGCGCTACGTAAGCCAAGTTTAAGACTGTATTTGTAGCATGAAATGAAATTATGATGCCAAAGTAAAATAAACGTCGAGTATACTCAGTCAATCATCTGCATCATTCTTTATGGCTCTCATTTATATTTGATATTGAATTGCTCACTTTTTAAAATTCAAATAACTCCCTCATCGATCTGGTCTTGAATGATTTTACTGAACATATCTTTTTAGCATCTAACACACTGTGATTTTGTTCCACATATGTTGTGCACTAGCTGATTCCATCCTAACCTCACAAAACATATTAAGTTTAATAAATATATTTATGAGAATTACTTTGTATAGTCCTTATGCAATCAGCCATGCTGTGTATGATAGCCCAAGACGATGAAAACCCATTGACTTTTTGTAGCAAATTAGTCTACCACCTAATCGGTGAACCCTGCTAAGCTTTTGAATTATGACGAGAACCAGCAGCTCAGTTAGAACACTCAAATGAATTATATCAATTCATAAACTTGTTCATGTCCAGATTTCATTAGCCACACATTAACAGCATTTTATGTTTATTACTGCTCTGACATAATCTATAAATAACTGAAATGCTAATCATAGTGTTCTGCCGGGCATCATCATTTAATCATAAAGAGATACATTATTATAAACTATAATAGATAATAACAAGTCCGGGTCAATGGCCGCATATTAAAAGATCACAATTATATCCTATAAGGGTATGTACCTCATACATTTGGTGACACAAAGGTCCATATCTAATCACTTGCAAATGTTTCCCCTCTGACATACTTACAGTACAAGGTGACACAATTAAGAAAATATGCTTGTAAAACAGGGCAATCTTTGAGCATCAAAGTAAACAGAGAACAATTAATAGTGAGGGAAAACATTACAGCATTTTCCAATGGCAGTTCTATTTAACTCCTCATTTCTGGGTTTGTTTCTCTGCTGAAAGAAACTCCAATCACGGTCCTGGGAGAGTGTATCACACAGGATATGGCATTACTGCAGCAGCCAGTAGGCAAGAGCTAAAATGTTATCTGTCGGGCTGAGAACATAAAACAAAAGATGGAGTTTGCCTGTCTTCTTGTGCAATCCTATTGTCTGCTCCAGCGCACTCTTTCAATGACCTTGTGCCACAAAAACCAGCACAACCCTCAACTACAGGCACACGTTGGCTCCCAAAGAGCACTGACGGACTGAGGCTGCGGCCCCCACCCAGGCACAGGCCCCAGCACATCAGAGCTGTGTGTCCCAGAGCAGCACAGAGGTCCAGATTATACGTTTAGCACGATGATGGCACCAGTAGCTTACTGGCTGCTGGCAGCTCTGTGTTTTTACTGAGGAAAAACATCCTGGCAGAATACCAGTTACTAAACAAATCATTTCTGTGAGAGAGTTAACAGCCACGCTGGTTCTAAATGGGAAATGGATCTGACCCAAGGACCAAGAATTAATTGCAGATCATTAGAATAAAGGCGGGGTTTTTTGCTGTATTGTTTTGTGTTTTCTTTTTTTTTATTTTTTTTATTTTTTTAATAGAATTAGACTAATTTAAAGCTTTAGTTGAATAGGAAGCAGAGATGTAGTCTGTCATTGCGAGCACTTGCACCTCATAGCTCAGGGTGAACTGAGGGAGATAAAGAAAGGAATGTAAAACACTATGGAAACCAACCTCTGGAGACTTAATATTCTGATCAGCTCACCTCCGAACATCTGGCTCTTAAATGTTCAAGCACAAAAACAAGAGAGCTAATGAAAGCAGTACATATTATCTCTCCCATCAATGTACCTCACAAACACCTGCTAAAATTAAAACAAATTGAATCTTGATTGCTGATTAAGTACCCCTTCTTTAGCTAGATATTCTGTCATTATTTGCCCTGGCGCACAATGCACAAACTGATGAAAAGCCTGTGGTGGGCTGCAGCAGCAGAGGTTGGTGAAAGACGAGCAAGACATCGATGCACGCAGACTGCGGCACATTAACTTCATGTACTCTAGCCCTCCAAAAGTTGGGTTAGATTTTTTTCCTCATTTCTAGGGCAAAAATTAGCTTCATTAAAAAGGAAAGGACATACGCTGCGCACATTTTTCCCCAGAACATTCACATCCCCGGGAAGAGTTGATAGATGGGCCTCCCAGTATTTACTAACACCATTGCCCAGCTACTGAGCTGAAAAATAACTCTGAACAGTACCACTGCACCTAGTGTGCTTCTTAGGCATTATCAAGTATGTGTGAAGACTTTCAAGCATTTGTACATATATGCCTGTGGAAAAAAAAAAAGAACACAAAAGCTGTTCAGGAATGTCTGGCCTCTATTTATCTTAAATAGATGCTTAGAAAATGGCAGGAGAAAGGTGATACAGTTTACTGCCAATAAACTAGGGGAAAGCTCTGCTTGCACACTTCAGGAAGGATAAAAACATCCATTAGGATTTTCATCACACAAATATAAATACCTTCCTATGTGAGCGCTGATGACAGATGGGTGGCTAATCTACCATGTTAACTTCATTTGAGAAGTTGTGGTTTTGTTCAAACTTTATTAGTTAAACTTGAATTGATCCCAGTACATTTTAAGCCACTATTTAATCTACCTTAAGTATGTTTCCAGATATCATAAACCTGTAAGACATCATTGTGTTTACTATATATATATATGTATTCATGTAAATTTCACTGTTAAAATAATCAACTTTTATTTGACTCACAGTTCCTCAATAATCAAGGAAGAAAAGAAAAAACCCCAGCAACATGACAGTGTGTAAATCCTTCTTAACAATGGCGTCTACAAAACCTGTTTCTTGACTGACAATAAGGTCATAACAGCACATATGTTTGGCATATGTATTTCGTCAGTGGTGATTATAATGTGAACCAAGAATTAGCTTCAAAATGATGGGTTACTTAAAGATCTGGAGGAGGACATTTAAACAAAAGGAAAAAAATGTCCTGAATCACTTACTACAGCTAGACTTCTTTTTCCCATATTGCATTCTAAATTATTTAAATATACTATTAGACATCATATTGGAAAAAAAACAGATGTTTTCTAATTATGAACTGATTTTACAGTGTGATGGTGTCACATATTTAAATTACAAATACACATTTTTAGCATTCCAGCTGTGCTTTACAAGAGTTTAATTTGCTTCTTGTGATATGTCACACTGCACCTGCCTTTTAAAACTCCTATAAATGTAAAACATTAGTCAAGTATTAAGACGTGCTGATGAATTCTGAAGATTTCGAACATGTTATACAAGATGAAATTCATAGAAAGATTTAATAATGAACCAGCTAAATGTTTACTTAAAATAAGGTTTACAAATATTTTAGAGAAGTACCAAATGGGACTGATGACTTGTGTGTGTGTACACAGTGCACAGAATTACATTTGTGCTGCTCAGCTCCCTCCATATACAAGCTATTCTGCATCACTCTGTAATGAGGTTAAATGCTGATGGTACAGCGAAACTTTGTAGGAAGCCAGCCCTGCTCTCAGCCACTGCTCATGCAGACGTGGACATGAGCCGCAGTGTTACCAGTGGGAGGAATACTGTTCAACGCACAGAAGCTGTGCATGTTCCTTCAAACAGCTGACAGGACTAGAGATAAACAGCAAAAATATCTAAAGTCTAACGTGAAATACATTCGACCGATCTGCATTAGAACTGGCTGGCCATACGAACCTGAATTTCTTAATTTATCACCCGGAATGCTCCCTACGATTTACATTTGCTGCTCACACCACGTCTGTGTATGTACATACACACAGAATCCCACACGCTTTTGAGAGGCTACCAATACCTAAACAAGAGCAGGTAGGTCTTCACAAACTTCATATTTGAGATGATGCTGCTGATAAACTATGGCTTGATATTATATTTCTGGGAATAAAACAGCAACAGTTTCTAGGAGAGCAGATTTTAAACTGTAAGTGATTAGTTTGTGATTCACAGAAACATGACTTGCTACAGTGAGAGCACACACAGCCATTTATTGTCTTGTACACTCCCTAGGAATAACATTTGTTGGTTTCAAGTTGTATGCAGGTATAAAAACAGAGAAAAAAAACCTCGTGGAGCAAATGTAGCAGTGCTGGTGCACCTTTTAATCCTGGTCGTCTACCAACAAAGAAGGGAGAAACCTTTGAAGCACTAAGATGACAATGACATACTAAAGAATGCTGCAGACAAACACTGATGCTCCTTTAAAGCCAGTTACTATCTGCACACTTTCTAAACATGTTGAGGGATCTGATCATTAACAGAATAATCCTACCTCAGGTAAATCAAAGGAATCTTCTCTTGACATCAGTGGGAGCTGGCACAGGCTCTACCAGCGTTCCTCAAAGCTCATCCCAGCAGTTTGCGCTGGATGCTGACTGCTGAGCAGGGCTGGTAAGGAAGGATCTACCCCCTGGAAAGCACACTGCAGCTCCCTGTCCTGCAGCATCTCAGAACCCCTCTTCCCAAAGCAGGCAGCTGGCTTCTTTGTACCTGACCCCCCAGAACCTCCACGTGCACCCCAGCTGCTCACCCACGCACATCGGCACAGCACAGGGAAAAGGGGAAGGGAGGGCAGGTAGAGCCCGATGGGAAACGTGGCAGTGACACAGCTGTAGAGATCAAACTGTGCTGTAAGGTATTTTAGAATTCAAGAGTTTAGCAGCTGCACATAATCATACCTGCAGTCCAAAAGTCTCCATGCACTTAAATTTATCTGTGAATAAAGGTGAGGGCATTTAGGATACACAAAGAGTTACAAGGCCTTCGGACACATTTTACAGAGACGTTTTCAGGGCAGGGCTGCGTTACAAAAGAGGATGATTCCTCCTCAGGAGACCTTTCAAAGATTCCTACCTGAGTTTTGACATGTGCTTTTTGTTTCAGCACTGCATGATGCAGTAGTCTTTGTCACATACTGCAGTGTCATAAATAGGCAGACAGAGATCGTGTATGCTTTGCTAGAGATAAAAAGTGGATGCTCTGCAGAACTCAAGATTTCCAACCAGTCATTAGGGAAATTACTTTTGCTTCTCTGCCATGAAGTTCATTGTACATGCAGCAAAAATTCTACGCTCTGTGTAGGATAAGTCATTTTGCAGGAAGTTGCACTTTACGCAATACACACACTGGGGAAGAGGAATTGTTCTACATCCATCTTTATTTTGTATCACAACAGGAAATTTAATAGCATCTTTACCTTGCATTTGGTAGAGTTAATTCCTTTCAGACTAATTTTTTTCAGAACTTCATGCAATATGAAAGAAATAGTATTTAAACAGGAAATTCTCAAAACTGTCTGAATTTCTCTAGTCCCATGATTTTTAATTGCCAATTATATTTTAATTTTTGCTAAGCATACCAAACCAAATTTGTCCGAGTTGCAATTACTTATGTAGACCATCACCATATACCATATGTTTACAGTAAAATAATTAATGACAGAAGACAGCTAGGAGAAACCAACCCAACTGGGGTAAGGTGTATGAAATCAAGATTTGTATTCTTTTATTTCCTTTTTGAAAATAAGAACCCTTTCAAGGATGGCTAAGATGTGAAGGAAGATGCTGATACTATGTCAGGTGTTACCACGGAGGACACTGTCCCAGTCAATTTGCCATTTGTGTACTTCAACTCTCCCAACTATAAAACAGAGGACATATATCGACCTGCCTTGCAAAGGACTTTCAGAGCCACTGGTATGAGATATACATATAATCATATAAATAAATCTAAACACACACACACATCGTATTTCAGATACATGACAGATAAATGACTCTTAGATGCTACTGTACCTACCCTAATGCCCTGTTAAGTCAGAACTTTCTGAATGACTCCACCTGGGAAAGAGTCAGGTTTGTGGTTCTCCATAGGCAGAGGGATCTTTCCATGCCTGTTCCTAAGAAAAATAGATTTGAAATGCAACTTTATTTTTTCCTGCAAAATTTGGCACACTGGAGTATCACATCCCTAACTCTTCTTTTCCACGCTCTTTCACTAAAGAAGAAAAAATAAAAAAGAAATCACATCTTCAGTACATGTTCCGGGAATGCTTTGTCTGGGTTTTCATGCTATTGCTTCCTGTACCATGAAAGTAATATCAAACTGAAAATATTTTTGATCAGCAACTTCAGCAACACTAAATTAAGAGATTCTGTAGTTTATTGGCTTTCAATGCTTGAGCAGGTTAAGAATGTGCAAGCAAGAAAGATTTCATTTAGAAAGAGAAGCAAAATGTCCATGATACCAACAGAGACATTAAGAGAGATTAGGCCATCTTTGTAAACTACTTTCCAGCTACCGCATTATCAAAAATAATGAATGCCACCAATTAAAGGAAATGATTTTTGAAATAAAGAAAATTCATTTTTAACTCATGGATGTGAAAATGTATGATAACCAGTAAGAGCTCTCACAGTTTTACGGCACTATGCATTGACCAACACGTGCTTTAGAGGAGATGGCCATGAGCTCACGCTCCCATGCACAGTACAACCGTTGTGAATTTGGAAAAAGCACTCAATTAAAACTAATATTCAAAATTTGGCTTAGAACATACCTGAAGCGTTCCACAAAGTATGCTGTGGTTGCCGCCTCAATAGACACCAAAAATTGTCAGAAATGGTGAGAACTGTACACAACTGGGGAAGATGAATCATGCGCCCACAAAACTATTCAGGGACCATTTAAAAATGTTGTAAGGGGGAGATTATATTCGTATAGCAAGTAAAGACACTATCAGACATGCTCAGAAAAACAAAAACTGTGGTTTGGGAAAGATTTTAACTCTGTAAAAGGAACAGAGATACGTCCCTCTCACTTCCGTAGAGAATGATCAAAAACTGATGAAATCATTTAGCTTTTAATGTGGTGACTTTTTTTCAAGTCTGTTTTAAAATCTCATTTCCTTTACCTTAAGAGAGATCAACATCTTCGGAATGAAAAGGCAAGTGACACAAAGACGTTTACATCTTCCTGGTGTTGCAGATGCTTCAGAAATGTACTGCTGTATTACGGCACTCTGCTGAACCCCCCCACCACAACACCAGCTGGGCAGAGATGCACGGAGCAATTTCTGCCGTTGCTTCTAAAGAGACCTCAGAAGCACAGCCTCCTACCAGAAGTCTAGCCATGGCACCCACAGAGATAATCCCGCTCCGCACACTTCATTTGAAGTCCATGAAGCAGTCATTCAACTCAAGTGGTCTCTGCAGAGGTGCTTCAGAAGCGCTCTGCAGCAGAGAAGTGATCCATAGCATGATCCAGCTTCTGAAGAACTGGATTCAGGGGTTTTCCCCCCCAAAAGGCATTTGTCAGTGAAGAGGCAGGATTGCCATTGATGTCAAGTGGCATCAAGAGGTTGGAATCGGTAAACCTGTGGTGATTTGTCCCCACTGAGGACCTCAGTCGTATTGAGATTTCAGTCAGTCTGTTCACAATATTAACTTGGAGCTAACTGGGAAGGAAAGATTACTACAATGGTTTAAAAATAGAAAAGAATGCTTCATTTCAGAGGAAAGGTAGTAATACACCAGAAGAAAGTTGAATATTTAAAATCATGATGAAAGAGAGATGAATCACTTTACAGTGCGGATGACAAAATGCTATAAAAATACAAATGTATTAAAACCACAATTCTAAGAAATTCTAAGACAGAATACGAAAGGACTAACCTAGAATTCCTAAAGCATTGGTAAATATGAACCAATTACTTATTATTTCATTAAAGTGGAGATGGGAAGGACCAATTCTTAAGTCTGAACGTTTGCCCCCTGGGGTCCTAGATAGCTTTCCCTGTCAAATTAAAAGAGGGAAAAAAAAAAAAATGATAAATAAACATGAGAAATTAAGATTGTCTAGGTATATGAAGGAGAAAGGAAAAGAAACAGGGAAATAATGTTCCACAATTATTACCAGAGCTAAGAGAAACAAAATTACTTGATCATAAATTCAGGATAATCTGGTTTTCTTTATGAGTTTCCATTTTATTAATGAAAGGAAGGTAACACCTTAGTGTACCCGGATGAATTAAAATGCCTATTTGTAGAAGCAATCCTCCGTAGGGGTCTTTAATAGAATCTGTGAACAACTCTGGAGTCAGATAATGTAGCTGTAAAAAGGCAATATTAATAGCTCACCTCTCTAGGTACACAGACCAGGCTGGACAGAAGCAGAACAAAGCGAATATTGGCAGGAAAGACCAGGCTGCTTATCTGCATTATGGTTGCTTCCCCGCAAAAAGAGGCTTTACAAGCAAGCAGCTTTTTCCAAAGAGGGGAGAAAGTCAACGAGCACAAAATCAGAAAATTGTCCGTCTCCCTTGTTTATCAAATCCAACACACCCCTAGAAAGAGCTTTGGACAGAAGCAAGCTTGGAACAGAGAAGTATTACAGACCTGCAAAGCCTTGCTTTTATTTATTTGAGAACTGCTTTAGAGCAAGCTTCTCTCTGCCAGCACCAGCACGCGGGGCAGCCCCAGCTGGTGCCACCTGAGGATGTCCCAAAGGCTCCCAGCACTGGCTCTATTCAGCCTCAACCCAACAGCCTCTGTCGGACTTTGGGGGATTTCTGCTCTGTTGTTTTGTTCTGTGCCTGATATGTGGTCTGCTCCTGTGGTCTGCGAGGGCTGGAACACAATACTCGCTCTGAGTCCGCAGTACAATACCCTGGGATACTATTTCACAGAGGTTTTTTCATCTCATTATTCTAAAATAAAAACTAAAAACCTTCACTAAAATAGAACTGTTCAAACACTTCAACTTAACTCCTCAGCAGGATTAAATACACCTGAAAAAACATCCAGGCATTTTGCAACTGCATCAGCTCTGGCAATAAAGTTCCCAGAAGTTTTCAAAGTCTGTCCTGGAAAATGTATGTACATGGCAAATGTAACTTGCTTAATGATCTCTATCACACTGCAAAAGAATGAGTTTTAACACTGCAAAATATTTACTTACTTCCTAATTTTAAAAATAGGGTTTTCCTCATTATATTTAACCTATCAAAGAGAATACATAAAATATATAAAATATCTTCTCCCGCTGTTTTTGAACAAATCTGACAAAGACACTGCACATAAAAATTCCAATCAGACCTTATTAACTGCACTTACATCCTGCATACAGCAGACTGAGAGTAGAAATACGAAGAGAAAAAGATCTTAAGAGGAAACTCTTCAGCCTACCTATGGGTACCTGACACTATCTATTACATTACAGTAGGATAGTTTCAAAGTCCAGAAAAGGTGGGTTGTTTGTTTGTTTGTTTTTTTCCCCCTTCTAGCTTCTTCTGTGTGGGGTGTAAAATGGTACTGATGCTCTCTCCTTTCAGGGAACAGAGTTGCCAGGGGTAGAACGTTTCCTTACATCAGCCCCCGGCAATCTTCCCTTTTGCTAAGCTCAGAAAGGTTCTGGTGTTGAATCCTGAGCAGAACTACAAACCATGGGTTTACTAAGGAGCTGTTAGAGCTGCCTGGAAAGTTTCAAAAGAAAAATATTTTCCCTGTAGAAAATATTCCCTGTAGAATATTTTCCCTGTAGGAAATTTGGCTTTCCACTCAATTAAGTTACTTTTGATGATGAACCGAGCAAGATCGGAAGAAAAGCATTATCAAAACCAACTATTTTTAGCCTGCCTTTTTTTTGTTGTTTGTTTCAGTTTTTGGATTTTGGTTTTTGTTTTGTTTTGTTACGTATTTGGTTCATTTTTAACATCTTTTTTTAAGAGAACTCAGTCTTCCAATATGACACTGCCCTTCTCTACTTAGGAAAGGTAAAAAAAGAAGGAAAAAAATAAAGAAAACAGAGGTAGGCATAGAGCAAGAGCACACACCCAAATACTTAAGGGAGCCGCTTACAACACGAGGAAACAAAGCCTGTGTGAGACCATCAGTGCATTAGCTACAGCCACTTGTAGCCCTCATGGCAATATAATGAATTATATTAACTGAAACGCTTTGATTTTCTCCCAAAATATTTAGATTTTCTATTTCCAAAAAAAAAAAAAAAAAAAAAGTATTTGCAATCCACAAAACAAAATATCCAGTCCCTATCTTCTGACTACATCTACTCACCATGTAAAGTACAGGCTGCTGCCTCAATTAAATATCAAAGCCATTGTCCCACTATTGTAAGCATGGTACCAATGACCACAGAAGTCTAATTCAAATCAGATATGACTGCAAAAAAGGCCTCAAAACTTGTCAGTGATCTTTGATATATACTTCTGGAATTTCTTATTTCACATAGGAAAAAATCTACCATTCCTAATAACAGTAAAGCAGAAATCAAAACGAACCATATCTGGCAGATTATGAAGAATGTCGCTTTCTTCTGCAGGAACGGTGAAGGTGACAAGTGTGGCTTAATCCAGACAGAAACGACTTTCTGGGAAATCTGTTCCTGCAGAGTTTGAACACACATGGCGATGCAGAGAATAAACCCTGTGAGTCAGCCCCCCTTCTGAACCCCAACATACAGGCTAAAGAGAGCAGTGTGATGGATCCGTTGTTGTGAATGGACAGGTAAGCAATAAGTCTATGTCATTTTCTTTCTTTCCTCTTATTTTAATGTCTAGTCAGCCTTGTTATTGGGCTATTACATTTTGCTATTGCAATTTAAACCTTTTAACAGAAATAAATTTTTGAGTTCTATTATCTTGTAACAATTCTGCAGGGACAAGCATTTTGAGAAGCTAAAAGAGATGAAAATGAGAGGGGAAAGATCTTCTCTTTTGCAGGCCGCTATTCAGGTTTTCATACTGCCACATTACAACAGCAACATAGTATCTTTACTACCAACTCATTACTATTCCATATTAAAAGAGGAATATGTTGTGCTAAATTAATAAACAAGTCTGATTTGCCGGCTTTTTAAAGCAATTCATTAGAAATTGCACATGATTTTAGTGTTATCCTGTAGCTGCTTTCCACTGACTCAAAGAAGTTCCTTCATAAGCTTCTGATTTGCCTGGGACCTTATGAAATTTGAAAAACTCCTTGGTTTGTTCTTAAATCTACTTTTAGTCCACACGTGGTCACTAACTGATGAAAAGCACTTGCCATGATTCAAGTGGTCGCTGGTTTTGTGTTTTTTACAGGTAATATTCCAAGAGAGGATAGCAGAAAAGAAATAATTGAAATGAATGAAACTAGCTGTGAAATCTGGAGGAAGCCGGCAAAATTGCAGAAACATAAGGACTCTCTCTCTCCCTGAGCCAGCATCAATGATTCATTAGCCACTTGCTCAAACTCAATAATCAGTTCATGAATGGCTGAGTTCAACCATTATGAAAACAATATACAGAATCAGTAAATAATGGCCTCTGATGAATCTGCTGTACTATATTCCTTTTGAAAGAAAAAACAATAGAAAGATCCAAAATAAAAGTAGAAAAGAGAAGCAAATGAACCCAATAAATCATATGGAAGCCTAACTTTGTACTGCATATATGAATTTAGTTCAGAAGCTCTACATATCTGTTTTCTGCAACCAAGTTCATTTTCAAAACCTTAGTATCAGATTCTCTTATAACATGCTGATTCCTAATTCTTAGGATTAAAAGCAGTAATCTGTGACTTTTTTAATTCTTTTTTTGTTTTTAAAAGGTGTTCTGAAATCAGAACATTCTTTCTATAATTAACAGCAGTAGAAGTATTTTTCACGTACAGCAAGATGCTCTCACCATAACATCTCAGAAGAAATCCCTTTGGGCTCCAGTCTCTGCCTCTCACTGGAAATACCTACACAGAAAATCAAGCCTCAATTGCCTCTACTTGGAAGGAAGGAAGGAAGGAAGGAAGGAAGGAAGGAAGGAAGGAAAAAAAACAAAAAAAAAAGGAAGAAAGGAAG
>VXAV01001465.1:52678-96338 GCA_013399715.1 Alectura lathami | reverse complement strand
AAGAAAGAAAAAGAAAGGAAGGAAGGAAGGAAGGAAGGAAGGAAGGAAGGAAGAAAAACAAACAAACAACCTCTACAACCTCTAGGAGCAGCTAAGCATTGCTTTATAACTCTGATTAACAAGATCACTTTTAGAGATCTAACATTAGCTGCATGCATTTATGGCAAAGCTAAATTTGATAGACAGAGATTTCTTTAAGATGCTGGACCAGAAGGTAGATAACAAGTTTCAAAAATCTCTCCAGCACTCAGGAGAATGCAGGATGCTCACAGAATCTCAGGGCCAGTGCATCTTTCTTCCTCTGAATTGAAGCCCTTGCTGCCTCTGTTTTTCAAGTTTAAACTTGGAGGTTTGCTTCTGTGAATGGGGTTCCAAAGGAAATAAAAAAACCTTCAGTCCCGTCCAGCGTGTAGTTTGAAAAATTTAGCTTCCTTAAGGTCTTAACAAAAGGAAATCCTACTTGCAGGAAGAGATGATTAATCTGAGACGCTCCAATGCACTGTGTGTTGCAATGATGAAAAGCATGCTCAACAGGTCTAAGCCTTTCGAAGGGAGGGTCTTTGCCTAGGTGTGGTTCATGAAGCATCTTTAGCTCTTGACATGGCAGAGGGCACCTCGGAATAATACAGCCTCTCTCCAGGGAACAGAATGAATTTCCAAGGCTTTTCTTTATCAGGTTAACATTTGACAAGCTTGCTTTAATGCTCTCATTCTCCCCAAGTATCACAGAGGAGGAGGACAGGAAAAAGTTTGTGGCAAAGACAGAAGGAAAAGAAATTCAAGATTTTCAAAACAAAAAGTGTGCTTAAAAGCACACTTTCTCTCCTTGCTGCAGACATCAGGTAATGAGAACGACTGGATGTACTGCAGATAATTCTAAAAGCTTGGGCCAAAAAAAAAAAAAAGAAAAAAAAAAGAAAAAGGGTATAAAAGCTGAGCGAAATGCAAAGACATACACAACATCTTCTGAAATCTTATTGCTGAGGTGTACGGGCTGAAAATCAAGTAAAGCTTAAAACCGAGTGCTCCACAGAGCCATCCCAAGTCTGTTAGTCCACCGTCAGCCATGCATTACTTCTCCTGCCACTGACTTACTATTTACCTGATGACACGAATGTGTCAAAGCAAAAGCAAAGCAGAGGCACAGCCCTGTCCAGAAGATCTGCTGATCTAAGTCCATCCTAATATCGATACAAATAATGGAACACACTTTTGCTCTCTAAAATGGCAGTCAAAGCAAATTGGGCATTCTGAGCTGGGCTCTGGCAGCCTTTTGTATTGCTTTCATTAGAGTGTCAGACTCTTAGAAAAAAAAATAATGTGACAAAGGAAGGGTGGCTGGTGAGCTGGCAATCATACGACGTCT
This sequence comes from Alectura lathami, assembly GCA_013399715.1. NCBI lineage: Eukaryota > Metazoa > Chordata > Aves > Galliformes > Megapodiidae > Alectura > Alectura lathami. The sequence continues at coordinate 94,972 of VXAV01001465.1, read as the reverse complement.
AAAGATCTGAGCTCTTCTGTAATGATCATATGTGATTTACAGAATCAAAGGGTCAAATTCTGCCCTCAATTACACACCTATTGCTAGGTGGCACACCACCACGTGGCACAGTGAATTAGAGAGATTATTATATTTCTAAAGAAACAGAAAAATGGTCTGTAGCCTTCAAAGTAACAAATTCTGTGTTGATCCTATATTAAATAATGACATATAAATGTATGAAAATATCAATACATCTTCAGTGCTTCCTTTTTTTCTTTTCAAAAATATTTAGAGTAATAGAACTCCTGCAAGTCACTTTCTTCAGACAATGTTTGTGTTCTCGTATGCTGTGCAGGAGCACACTCCAACAAGGCAAAACTTTGGAAATGAAGAGCTGGGCATCGTTTCCACCCCTAAGAACACCGACGCATCAGCCAGGCTTGTCAGAAGTTCCCCATCCCTGCTGTACCCAACACCCTGCCCTTCAGATGCTACCAAGAGCTTCCACAATTACAGATTTCTATTGTTGCTGTAACAGCCACAGCCTGCACCTTCCAAAAAGGGATCAACATCACATATTCCTTGTGGAACTCTATCAGACACCAAGTTGCTTAATTCAGTACGAATCCCCCCTGGTCCTGAGGGATCACAAACATTACAGATATCAACTGCTGGCTTCTGCCTTTTGTTATATGTCCGCCACCCTGTAATCCCAGACTTGCTGAACTCATTGGGTTCCTCCACTGGCCTTAGTGGGGTTTCATTCAGGTACCATGGCAGGTGCTAGAAGGAGTGGAACTGAAAGCCAGAGGAACTGAAATCTCATCTGGCTCGAGGCATTAGTGTCATCCTTTCTGTGCAACTACACGAACAAGGTGAGAAGATTACTGTTGATAAAAACAGCTTCTCATCCACACTTGGTGAAACAGCTAGTACCTTCTCTTTTAGGAAAATGCATTTAATCACTTTCTCCAAAAATGTATGTACATGAATACATATATATGTATAAACTTAAAGGAAAAGGCTGCCATATCCAAATTTCATACAGGAACAGGTTTTATTTAATACTACTCTGAGTACAGATTTTTGACTTTCCCCAGCACTCACCTGCATTAGGTTCTGCCACCCATAAAGGCCAGTGTTGTGCAACACCTCAGAGAGAACTCTGATGGTGGGGAAAACATAGCTTAAACACAAGTAGACTAACAGAGACACGTATTGTCGTCTTAACTGCGCGCTTTGGGGACTTCAAAGCGTGTTTGTAGTGTTTGTTTTGAAATGCAATTAATATTCATTGTATGAAATCTTCTGCTTTCCCAGCTGATAGTATTTGTGTAATTATTTGTAAGGAAATGGAATGGATTTTACTAGGAGACAGAAATAAATTCTGACTTTCCACTGAGAAAAAAAAACACAAGTACAAAGTTAGGGATGGCTTCAAAAGCGACCTAATCACCAAATAGAACTGAAAACTAGAGGAAACACAGGGCAAGGAAATCAAATAACGGGGAGGACTATGAAGGAGTAGCTCCATGGATGGGGACATGCCGCAGGAACGTCACTGCCCACCGCTCTGTGCTCCCTCCTCCAACCGGAACCAACCCTGCCATGATTTCCGTTGTACGCACCGTGCTCCCACGTCATTCCCAAAGGAGAGAATTTTCTGGATCTTCCCTTTCTTGGTTAACACACATGCACACACGCACACAAAACATGTTAATAACTTCAACCACAAATTTAATTTATCTCAGCTTTCCACCTGACATCATTTCTTGTCATGTGGCGCATACCCATCCGTAAACAAAATGGGGATTCATTACCATAGCAACAGAGAGTGTGACTTTGATCAGCTTCAATGATTATTTGTAGGCACACACGTTTACAGATATCAAAACCCTAAGTGAAGGCTGATTACCATGTTTTAAAAATGAAAGCAGTTAGGTTGGTTTATCTGTATGAGAAAGAATGCATGCTAAAGACACCAAAAAAATACCTCCGAATGGAACGCGAAGCTGCTGCCCATCAGCCTGGTGTCACTTCCAGTTACTTGTGCATATATATATTCCTAATACAAATAATTTGATGCATGTGTCCTGTGACCAATAAAGTATTTTCTTTTTGTTCCCTGGCAGATGTGATATCTAGGGCGGTGTATGCAGGTGTTTTGGGGGCTGGCTTGTGTGGGATGAGAAGAGGTGGTAGCCTGTGGCTTGACAGAAAAAGAGGAAAAAAATCTGAACAATGTGTTGAAAAAGACTACAGTCAGAGCTGCGCAGGACCAGCTGTTTTTTTCTAATTAGAATAACAAAAATAGCACATGCTAAAATGTTTTTTTCTCAAAAGCAATGAATGCTTTAGGAACTATAAGGAGAGAGCTCTAAAACCTATTTAAATGAAGGAACGTTTCAGGAGCCATATGGAGAAGGAAAAGAAAAGGCGAAAGTAGAGAAATGTTTTATTTTTAGCACAGGCATTTCAATTCTTCATCCAATGTTACACAGAGATTATCTTACTTTTAAACTTCCAAAAATGCCAGTGCTGAAGCTGCCTATTGTATCACAGCTTAAACAAGATATTTTAAAATATTCTGTGGTGCGCTCTTCCAGGTACTGTAAATTCCATTATATGCCCTGAACATGCATTGAGATCTATTCCTTATGATATATCTGTGTTCCAGTAATGTATGATCGCTGCACATAACCAAGTATGTGACAAACACTCAAAACACGCACTGTATCATCAGTCTTTTTTTCCCTTTTTCTTCTTTTTCCTTTTTCTTTTTCCTTTCCTGAAGCACTGATGATTCAAAACTTACAGGAATAACATTTGTCACAACTCCGGCATTCTGGACATCTGCACTGTTAGAGTGCTTTAGAATAAAGTCACATGGCCATAGGGAAATTTCACAGAATTAAAATCACAGTGACTTGCCAAGGTGTATAACTAGTTTGTTTTCAGCTGTTCTTCTCATGAATAATTACCAAGCAGGCATATCCTAAAGCTAGCACAAGCTGTCATTTCACCAGAAATATTCAATATTTAAAACAGAATTTAGAATTTAGAATTTCATAAATGAAAATAATTGCAGCCCAGGCAAAATAGCACAGTTCCAGTGCTGTAACAGACTTGCCTTTGTACAAGGCTTCCCAGAATCAATATGTTAGAGTTGCACTGATTTTTTTGTTACTACGTAAAGAAAACAATGCAAATGTTAGGGAAATTGCAAGCATTTTTCCCCCCAGAACTAATACTTTGCTAGCATTTTACTGACTATCCCTTTACCAAGCACAGAAAGAGAAAACACAGCGCGGTCCCAAGACTTCCATCTGTTTCAGTCCGTTCTGATCAAACATGCTATGTGTTTTCTCTCCCACCGCCATATGTGTGAGCAAGAGCCAGCAGCCGTGCAGAGCGGGACAGGATCAGAGGCAGGAACAGGATGGAGGTGCAGGAGATGGGGTGCACGTCCCCTGGGAGCCTTCCCTAGAGCCTTTCCACTCTGGCCCGTCCTAAACAGAGGCCAGGCCTGTGCTGCATCCAGCGGGGAGCACACAGGCCTTTGGGGCAGGACTGCTGAGCCATCAGCACCCCGCCGACATCAGGCAGCTTCTCTGCTACGCCAGCAAACGCCAGGTCATGGCCCCAGGTTGCTGCTTTTGCAGCCAGAGGGGATGGAATAAAGAAGACTGCAAGCCAAGAGAAAAACACACTTTCCTTCTGCACGGAGCTTAATGCTGGCGCATTATTCTCATATTATGAAAATCTTTATGGGAGCTTGAATAATGCCCTGAAATAGATATTGTGCTAGTTAATAAATTACATTTTCAAATGAGAGAGATTTTATCACCAAAACATCTCATGATTAATTTCTAATGTGAAGCTTATGGCCCTAGCTTAAAACATTTGATTCTGCATTTGTGTTCAAAGGTTGAGCACTTAGTAAAGTTTTTATAAGAAACTCACTGAATTTTTTCCCCATGTTGAAAAAAAAATAAAATCACTAACCTGTTAATCCACTATAACTTCATAACCTCAATTACAGCTCTTGAGATGAAGGTGATTAAAAATAAGTATTTTCCACCACTTTCAAAGTGCAGGTCATACCTTCCAAAGAAATTCCGTTTAAAAATTTTTGACGACAAATTAATGGCAGTAATTAGAACTGGTGAGAAACGTTCCACAAGACGTCTCCCATTTCCCACCTAGTTCCAGCAATAACTACGTGGCGTTCCAGCATCCCAGGTAGTGCCATGGTAGCAACTGGGATGATTTCCACAGGAAGTAAGGGGGGGTAATAAAACTGGATGAGGAATAATCTAGCATAAGAGACAGGGTATTAAAATTAGGACCTTATAGCTCCTGTATCGTAGCACAGAGCACGAGGCCAAACTTCTGCTCTAATGAGTTTTTTAAGGTGTTGATTTATATTAATCTGCATTTTACTGAGCTTGGCCCTCTGTTCAGATTTGTGGCACACTGTATTCTAACGTGTTTGATGAATTCACTGTTGCTGCTGGTGAGCAGCCCATGATCCATCTAAACGCATTCTCAAATGAAGAAAGGAATCAACAAAACAAGGGTGCCAGAGCACAGCAGGCAAGGCTGCAGCGCAGTTTCTCGATTTTTCTGGATATGCCCAATACTAAACTTTAGATTTAGTTCTCTAGCTGGGTGTGACCATGTTCATCTCAGCAAGGCAAACATGCATGCTTATACAGTCAGCATTCATTTTGTCAATATTCTCAAAAAATGAGTTAGAATTTTGCTTTTCTAACTAATAGCCAATCAATAGACAAATACAAAATAAAAATAAAAATAAAAATAAAAATAAAAAAGAAACAAAGGAAACTGAAGTACAAAAACATCAAAAATTTAGACTATTTGATCCTGCCATCTACCGGAATATATGTATTTAATTCCAATTAATTCTAATCATAAAATTTCTTCCAAAGGAAGCATAACCTTTCTCAAGTGCCTGAATATGTTTCCTCTTATTACTTGTCAAGCACATTTGGAGTTTACCAACGTAGGCAAAGCCAACATGAGGCTCATTCAGATTCTTGGGTCTGGTTGCATGAGAAAACTAAAAATAATTTGATTACTGCATTTGGTAGCATCATGACTTCTGCATGGAAATCACACAATAAATCTAACCATTCTCCTCTCCTTCCCGCGATATTTCTCCAAACTGGCTCAGATCTCCTAGCTGGAGATCCACCCGCAGCGCTTCCACTTGCACTACATTTTACTGCCTTCATCTTCTCCAGCAATAAGGATTTTTCCATTGTCTTTATGGGAACAGGAAGAGATTTTAAGTGAGCTAAGCTGCACACGAGGCTTTTGTCTCATTTTAATCAGGATGTTGGATGCACAATTCAATACTGATTGTGTAATCAGAAAGCAAGAAGAAACAGAACACAAACGAATTACTATGGAAAATTGTCCTCATAATGGGGTCATGAAGCATAGAGATATACATTTATAATACTCTGTCAAATTACATTATGTGAGGAAATAAATTATGTTAAGAGAAAGTATGTTTTAATTACAAGCACAATACTTCTTCAAATAGGGGAAAAAACGCTAAACCCTTTTTTACTACTTTTACATAAATTTAGCATTAATATGCACAGAAGTGCCTGTCCAGGGCAAACATCCCCTGTTGTGCAGGAGGTGGGGCAGGAGTTGAGGACTGAAGATTTTCCAATTGTTATTTTGTGATTTTTTTTTTTTCTGGCCGTCATTGTGTACAACAGACCTAAATGATGTGACAATTGCAGTTTGCTGCTGCTTGCATGGGGTCTCACTACGATACAGTACTGCATTTAAAGCACAGAAATACAATACAGAAGAAGAGAAAACAATAAATTAAAAAAAAAAAAAAAAAAAAAAAAAGATTTTTTTTTAAAAAACCACCACACTTCCTATTTTAATCTAAGCAAACATTTGAAAGAGAAATGAGGATGCTGTTAGGATGCCCAATTCACCTCACAGCTGCAAGTTTAGTGTCAGCAGGTCCAACGACAGACAGACTCCTCTAACTGGCAGTCATACGGCAACAGGTATTGGACATGCTGGCCTAACAAATGGAGGGATGGCACCAAACTTGTAAAAACTTGATTTTCCCCCTCTGTGGGATGGCAGCGAGGGGCTCTGATATGCCCAAGGGACACAGGCCTTGCAACTCTGCTCTCCTGCTTCCCAGCCCTGTAACGCCCTGCGCACAGGTGTGCGTTCGTACGGAGGGGGAAGTTTGGCCAGGTAACTCTCCAACTAAAACTCCGTTTTACTGATGAAACGCTTTCTTAAAAAGCTAAAATAAAATCGCTGCCAGCTTTCAGATGTGCACCCTGTTCACCCAAAGGATTTCTGGCTACACTAAAACATCTTTCTTGCCACAAGGTGGCATCTTCTTATTTTTATATAAAACATCTGAATATTTACATAATTTGAATAATTTTCTACACCTGAACATTTCTGATTTTTTTATGACAGCCATTTAACATCTGTGCACATACCTAGCAATGATGTTAGACTTCACCTCACAAATGCTCGTGGAAGTGGCTGCTGCTGCTGCTCCCACACCTTTCTTTCACAGACGCTACACACATACTGAACCCCTCTGCTGAACACCGTGCTGACAAGACCTACAGGAAGACACAGACACTCCTTTCAAATTCTGTGGCAATGGGAATTAGGAATTTACAGCACATGTTAAAAATGCTCAGCTTTCTCCCAAAACACCTATTGAAAGAGAACATTACTGGAGCAGTCGGACCAGATTTTCAGCATGCAGATATCTTACAGCATAACACAGAAATTCTCTAAACCCAAGGAACTTTACACTCCATAGTCTAGGTGCATAACTCAAGCCAATTCTGGAAACACAGAAAAATGCATAAAATGCATCGACACACTTATTTCCCCTTTTTTTCTTATATCTGCTCAGATCAGAACTAATATAACCCATATGAGAAATAAAAGGGGGAAAGTTTGGAGTCCATAATGACTTTCATTTTGCACATTTGCCTCCATCCAAAGGTGAAGTTATTCATCCAGGCAGAAAAGCACAACATCTACCAACAGCATGCAGCTGAACTCAAGTGGAAATCACAACGTAAGTGAGAAATTGGAGGGCAGAGTTCCCATGGCAGAACTCAAATCCATCTCTTGCCAATTAGAATTCTATAAAGCTAAAAAGGGAGAAAAATGATATCTATATGTGTATATAAATATTTTTATGCTATCACTTCATCAGATATGAGCTTAGGCCTACTGATGCCAACCACAAGCTGCTGCTGACTTCAGCATGCCCTGGGCTCCTGCTCCTGCCCCATAATTACAGTCATGGTACAACTGCAAACTGAGGGAAATCTGCCAAAATGTTTTCAGGAAGAAATTCAAATTCATTATTTCCAACATGTTTCAGAAATTTTTCTCAGCTTCTCTCCAAAATTTTATTGCATTTATTAATCTATTTCTAAGCCAAAGGGCTTTCTTTACGTTTTAAAGAAAACTGGTTTGGTTTCTTAACTTGAAAAAATTCACTTAAGAATCTACCTTAGAGAATGTTCTCCTTGTTTTCAGACGTAGGCACAGTAATTCTGGGCATCAGAACATTTCTAAAGCCACTTCTGCCACCCGCCTCTAAACAAGCTATGGGCCACATATTTTGATTTCTCTATGATTTCTTTTCAAGAAGCAGAAAAATATCATATTGTTTCTCATCCACAATCTAAAGAGATGGCTGCAGCTTTGCGAACACAATTTGAGTTCTCAGTTTTCTCTGTGTCTCAACTGGAAGACCAATGCAGACAGACGTGTAGCTCCCGGTCTGCCCGGCTATAAGCGAAGAAGCACTCCACTGGAGAGCTGAATTATCATTGTAAAGCAGTGAGACCAGAATGTAAACGGCTGCAAATACAACTGAAGCAATAGATCTAACCATTACGTTTATTCCCAATTATTTGCAGCTGCAAAAACATACAGACCATATTTTTCTCGCACACAAATCCATTTTTGGCCCCAGACAAAAATCAGTTCCTATCCCTTATCTGCTGTGCTGGCGGAGCTTTCCGAAACCCCGGGCTACAGCAGATGCCTTCTGACTGAACTGAAGCACCAGGATGCTTATCCCAGTACCCTGCGAACAGGACAGCTCCACCACAGGCGGAGAACAACAGCGAGCTGGTGTAAAACTGCAGTGATCCTTTTAAGGGTAGTCCTTCAGTGAACTTTCCTTCAGAAATTACTATGACTGATTTAATGGCAAGCAGTTAAGAATAAAAACAATGGTCCCAAAATAATCTGCTGGAGTTCCTACTTTGCTTGCTGTTTTCTTCTTTTTATTTGTCACTTCTTCACACCAAGAACTATTCTGTATTTCTATAGAAAGTCCTGGATTTAAGCAGCAAGGCATTCCCTCGGGGCCAAGCGCAGCACTTTGTAAGATCTGGTGAGAGCTGTAAAATCCTGTTTGCCAAATCTAAGAATGCTTCCAGGAGGGGGGCTGACAACCTCTGCTTGGGTGTCTTGATGGCACCTGGGCACCAGGTGTACAGGGCCACCAGCAGGAAACCCTGGTGGGCAGGGGGAGGTGAGCACTGACACTGTGCTGGCAGCCTCCGCACGCTCTCAGATGCCCCATGTTTGCCTTCACAGTAACCAACCCAAATATGCAACAGCTCCAAGAAAATATATGTCATGTCCCTGCTGTACGTATCTTGGTGCTTAACCATCTCTACATGTAATACATAGAATATTTCATCTTAATGCAAGCCAATGAATGTAGGCACATGCTCTGAGCACTAAGAAATTCTCCAGACATTTAGAGCCCAAACTCAAGGAGAGGGGGGTTCGCTGACTCTGACAGATGGAGGCACGAACAAGCCCACCTTTGCTAGTTCCAGCGCTGATTTAGCAGCTGAAGCTCTGCCATAGGGACCACCAGCACAGAGCCCAACTGCACTTTGCTGGTCACGATCTTACCAGTAGTTTTGCTCATCATAAGATGTCTCGATCTGCGAGCAGCACAAATAAAACAAACGCACTCAGGGCACTTGAAACAGGGGACGCAACACCCTTGAGGACAGTGCCCAGGTCACGGCACCCTTCAGTCGCTTCTGTGAGAATTCAGAGTTTTCTCCTGTATTTTTCTCTTCCCACTAGACAAATTAATGCAGTGCCCCACAAACCAGCACTTACTGTAAGCACAGCAGAAAATACCTTTTGGTGCTCACAAGCAACTTTCCTTACCTGTTGTGCATCTGAGCCTCCCTGAGCAGCACAGCCACTGCTCCAGGGACACCCGGCCCAGCAACAACCTCGGTCTGCTGGAGCTGTCATCACCAGCTCTCCTCCAGCTTATCTAAGCTCTGGTACTTTACAAATAATATTAGAACATAACCATCACGATTAATATCCCCAATGCTATTAACAGCTACCATGGCACACACGCAGGATACCACTATTACTCCCTCAGCAGCACTGAAGGTACTCAGGTTCTCAGTATGGTTTGTGTTAGCGCATGACTTTTCTGTGGGAGCTATTTCACATCCACGAGTTGAAGGAGCAGTATCAATAACTTCCAGCTAAGCCAATAATTTTTGCCTAGGAAGCAGATTTTCCACATGTCAGCATAAGAAAATGAAAAGCAGATCCTTTATTTTGATATCTTATGGGCTGCTCTGTTATTCTGATTAATAAATGGAGCAGACAGCCTACATCTCCCTATAGTTTACTTCTCATTTCTTTTAACATAGCAATGCAAAATAATTTAGCAAAAAGTCATTAATTGAATTTCTTCTGAGAGAGATATGCTAAATTTCAACAATGTGGCTTCAAAGCAGCCTCAGCCGTGGATTTTTTTAAAGATTTAACTGAACATCTGGGCACTTTAATTGATTAATCTGAACAAAATGCAAAAGAAAAAAATAAAAGCAACAGTAGGTATCATGAATTTAACAGACTAATCTGAGTTTTCTGAACTCCCTTAGATAATGACTCTATGCACACATCAGATTGCAAACAGCAGCATTAAGCAGCAGCAGCAGCCAAACAAGCTGCCTGGAGCAGCCAGGAGACGTGATGAAGACAGGAGTGGCTCACCTCCTGAGCCCATGGAGGGACAAGCCCAGCTCCAGGTTCGAGGAAGGCCTCCAGAAGTTGTTTAGAAAGTGTCTCTTCAGCACAGGATCGCATCAGCCTCTTGAAAGCTGAACACGAATTACTCTTTTAAAGTTTAGGAGGAGAAGACAGCGAATATTCTGCTAGGAGGGGACTCCAGACACAGGGCACTGAGCCAGCAGGTACACAACCTGTGCGCAGGAATCAAACCTGTTCCTTCTCTCCTTCAGACATTTTCTATTGACCACTTGCTGACAGCCTTTGTTCAAGATGCAGTTTCTAAGACTCAGTGATTTGATTCTTGCAGCTCTGAATCGCGGCTTTGGGAGTCCCCACCTCCCGTGTTCGTACAGCAAGGAACTAATTCTGCTCTGCGAACCACCACCATGAGGAAAAAAGCTCTAATTGTTCAGAATTTCACTCGCTGACATTTCTGTGTTCAGGGTGGCTATTACCTCTGACTAAGGAAACAAAAACTTAGGAAGGAGTTTTCAGGCTCCTGCTTAGGTACTGAATTCCTTTCATAGACTGAATACTGTAGACTGAAATACAAAAAAAAAAAAAAGAAAAAAAAAAAAAAAAAAAAAAAAAAAAAAAAAAGACACTTTCCTTAGTGTGTAAATATATTAAGCAGCTCCCTAAACCTCAAGCAACTCCCCAAATTCAGAATCTTAAGTCAAGAGCAACCTATTGCCTCTGTACTAACAGTTCTTCAGATTTACATCTCACAGACACCTCCATCTTCTAACAATTAACTACATATCTGTGAGAATCTATTGCGACTTTACAAATCCAGATTTTTCTAAGTAAATGAAAGCATACTGTGACTTAAAAAAAACAACATCAAACCGAATGGGATTGTGCCATTTAAGACTATCCAGACAAAAACCTGAGGTCATTTTCTGGCTGAATGATATAAACTGGATGAAGATGAGGCTTCCGAGTCTTGTCGGATGTCCTCTAGCAGCCCCTTGTCCAAGGAATGACACTCACTGAACAGCCTGGATGTTAACCCGTGGAGAAGCACAGGTGTGGGACATCGAGCACAGCTGTAAGAAACAGGTAGGAAGCAAATAACTGCTACCATAATCCCCTTATTTGCCCTTTTTCACAGAGGTATATTACTGCTCGTACTTCAGAGCATTAATGCTTGTTTCTCCATAAAACATTCCAGCTACCACTTCAAATTAAAGAAAAGAAAGCTGACAAGGAAAAAAAAAAAACACATTTTAAGATGGATTCAAGGATGGAATACCATAACTCACAAGCTCTCCTGTTGAATCAGATAATCATAACTATTAGAGGCTATTTTGGAATACTTTTTACTGTTTTAAGACTATTAATGTCATGTTCAAATGGCTCTGAGGCTTTTTGTGCTGTTTTGTTGTTGTTGTTTTACTGTTCAGGGGGATGCAACGACTCACTGGCATATTTCCAGCGCAAGATGCATTTGAATAATACATGGCATGCCCTTTAGCTAGCATCACAATGCCAGATTTAAAACAAGGTAAGAAGTTTCTCCACATACACTCCCAGCGTTCAGCTGCTCATCATCTATAGCGTTAACAATTCATCATCGGACCCAGAGCCTTGCTGCCAACTTATCAAAGTGGCCACTGGATGCATATGATCTAGTCTGAGCATCTGGCTCTTCACTGCTCCTGACATTAGCACAGACAACAGAATCAGTGGACTATTGAATGCAATTACAGTAAGCGAGACAGACAATAAAGATTGATAGCGCCTTCTCTTTTTATCACATACAAAACTAGTGGGGGTTAAAGCTTTGCCTTGAGCTGCCTTCATTTAACAATGATTGAAAATATGCAATTGTGATGGTAAAACACTGCAGCCTGTACCACTTCATTTACTGGACACATTATCAAATTAAATGAAAAGTGAACTGCCAAAAGCAACAGTTATTATATATTAATGATGAATATTTACTTAGCATTGTTCACAAATCACACAGAGAACAGAATCCTTCTTGTTATCTTCTTTGCAGGCTACAGATGGGTAGTTCAACATTTCTATGTTTACGTTAAATCTTCTGTCTACGAATCCCTAAATACAGACATGTGTGAGTGGTTTTGTGCCTATCCATGTGGTTACAAATCTGTAATTAATAAAACGCTCCAGTAGTAAATGAATCCTAATTGCTGCAAGGATTCTTTACCTCAAATCACAGTTGGGTTTCCTGCAAGTACTTCACTACCCAACGAAACTAGAGGAAAGTGGTGTTTTGTTTCCAGCGGGCTTTGCACCGTGGGTCACATGGTGTTCAACAATTTAGCAGTGGAAAATCCAGAAGCCACCAATGCAGCGGATTCATAAAAAATCCATCTATTGCACGGTATTTCAAACTGTATTTTGTTAGTGAACTCTGGGAGAGCTAAAAATACGCCGCACTTTTCAGCCACACAGATCAGAAAGAGGAGTTATGCAAATAACGTCGCACAAATTGTTTACTGCCTTTTTTTTTTTTTTTTGCTAAAATCTAACTCCTTGTTTTACAGAAGTCATGCTAATAGCATCATAATTTCCTCCGATCACATCCAATGCATGGCCACAGTCAAACCACTGAACAGCAGAACCGACAACTTCTTGGTGGCTGTCACCTATTTCCTATCGATTGCCGTAACAGAACAGATTCTTTATCAGTGTCATGCAAGAATTGATATCATAGAGAAATGAAGAAAATTATGTCTTTCCCACAAGCTCAAAATTAAGCAGAGCAATAAGTACACTGTCAGTGCCGTTACAAAACCATCTCTTGTTAATTTGAGATCAATCGCAGTAAAGTGATGGCTGGATAACATGTGGTCCTGGTACCGCCTGGTTTGGGGTTACACACACTGCAAACGCAAACATATGGTCCTTGTCATGCAACGAGATCCATGCATGCAGATTTTTGCCTGTGTATGAGCTCTGCTAGCTTCAAAAAGGCTCTTGATGCAGGCACCAGTCGCTGCGCGAGAGCCTGCTGAGCTAGCTGAGCTGAATGACTGAACAGAGAAGTTTAAACAAAAATAGGCATTTGGGTTTTTCCACTCCTTCCCTTCACTCTGACCTGTGTATTAAAACAAAGTCATTGACAGAGCACTCGCTAATCCCACCCTCCAAATATTATATTTTAAGCAAACTGATTATATTCCAAGAACTTGATCTCATTTCTACAAATTGTTGATGTAAAAGCACTACAGACTGAACAATACAGAAGAAAATGGAGAGACAGAGAGGAGTTTATATTTCTAGTTGCAGACTAGCACATCGACCATAAAAGTGACAAACACCCAAACATGCCACAATGGAAAACCATGCGCTGGTCCCACGTGATAAATGGAGAAAGCAACATGTTGTATGGCACAGTTAACAATAGTGCAAAAATAACTGTCGGAAACTCTGGCCAAGGGTGGCCCAGAGACAGCTCTGGGAGGGATGATGCACCCATGGAGAAACTACAAGTAGAACAAATGAATTATCTGAAGCCTACTGAAAACAGGAAACCAAGGACACTTCTATTTTCAAATGACATTTATTATCTCTCCCCCCCTCCCCCTTTTAAGAAGAAAACAGCTAAATTTAACAGAATATTTTTTGAGAAGCATCCCCATTTTATTATGTTCACATTTACTTGTTGGAATATCATGAGAAACATTAAGTAGAATTTTTTTTTTTTTAACATCTATGCCACTTTTTCCCCTTGATTTTCCATATAAAGTAACAATCATTTGTTCCACAAAGCAGCAAAACTACCAAAGTCCATTTTTTTCACAACCATTTTTTGTCCTCCCACGCTACCCACTACCTTTATCACAGAAGGGACAGCAAGGGATGCCGTGGTTTGTCCCAGGCTACCCATGCTTCAGAGATACCGGTCCCATATTCAGACACCAGTAACTATACAATCCATATAGCACAATTACTTTGAAACCCCTTTACAAACAGGTTTACAAATGCTGGAGTCACTGAAGAGAGAAGATGTGCAGGCCAATGGGGTGAGCCTCATTTCCCCCAGCAACTAGCCTATGTATGAAACGTGGCTGGGAAAGGAGGTAGCCATCTGCCTTCAGAGGAGGCTAGCACATTCCCCCTAAATATTACTCCAGAAGCAAGAGGAAAATTGCAAACAGTCACAGGAGAAAGAAAGAAGGAAAGAAGGAAGGAAGGAAAGAAGGACAGAATGAAAGAGTTAAAGGTCTTGTCCGTGATACGGCTGAACGAAGTCTGAGATAAACCAACAGCCTTACTCATCACGCAGGGAAGGGCAGGTTACCAGCCCTGCCCTGTGAATGCATAGCACGCAGAATCGCTTTCAGAGATAAGCAATTGCATCTCAGTTACAGGAATCAAAACCTGTAGATATAGATAGATCAAGAAGGTGAATAGAGATTCAGACTTTCGCAAATTTTAGTTTGCCTTTCCATACTTCCCCAGTGTATTTCAGTGAAGATACCATCCAGCTCCATCATATTTCAACAGGAGAGGAGAAATCGAGTCAGACACATTACATCACAGTGGACAGAGCAGGGAGAGATTCTGTTGTTTAAGATCTTCTCTAAAGAGCAGAGGAATCAAGCTTAGTTTTTGTCTCTCAATTTATTTTGCCATTCTTATTGTGTCAAACAAATAACAGCCACCAAACCAAGAATGAAATGTCACTCATTTTCCTCCAACACTGCCAAGAAAAGCACCAATTCCCAAGGCAGCCCTCTGCCCTCAAGTTCTCCGTGAGCTCAGTGTCAGCCCATCTCCAGAAAAGGGAGGTACGTTATAGCCACACAGCTAACAGTGTGCAGTGACACATGCTTCCCCATCACAGCTTAGTAACATCACCAAGTACATGTGAATTTTCGTATCTCTATCGATAAGCAAATTTGCTCATTTGTTACAAAATATTGCCACATGAACCTTAGGTCACATAGCCAAAATACCAAACGAAAAAAGGCAACAAGAAAATATTCCAGTACACAGAGTGCTCGAGAATGTAAACGTACTGATCCAAGCACAAAAATGTGAGCCCAGTGCTCCCGAATCCCCTGCTGACCGCTGACACAGACCTTTGCTGCAGCATTAGACAAGAAACAGAACAGCTTGTCTGCCTCTGCAAGTCTGCCTAAACAACGCTGTAATTTATTTGTCCTTTAAAATATATCACAGGTAATAATCCTTTATCCACAAATATCTCAAGTTCAGGGAAAAGAGCTTGTTTCAGCCAGTTTGACAGAGGCATGAAATAGGCAATATCATGCAAGATGAGAAATCTGAAAATGATATTTAATGTGGAATGGAAAAGGTGCTGTTATATAACACAAAAAGTCCAATGTAGTCATGCTTTAATATTTTCCAAAAACTAAATCATGTTATTCTGAAGATACCTTTAGCATCATGCGCTTTTGGTCAAGGAGTGATTTTGTTTCTTGCTATGTCACAAGAAGACAAACAGCCTCACTATGGAATATGCAAAATATAAACTTGCTGGATTCTGAAACTGCTTTTTCTCACTGCCGACCTTATTTGACAAGCAGTTTCTCTGAAGACAGCTTTTGCACGCACACTGCTATCGCTTCCAGTGCAATTATATCTTGTACATTCATATACATAGAGCTACACATGCCCAATTACTTTGCAGGGCTGCAGCCTACGTAAAGAAGTCCTAGAGATAAGAACGGCCACAACATTTGGGTAGTGCTGCCAGCATGCCTCTTCTATCTTCAGAAATTAACCGAATTAGAGCTGCACTTGGTTCCTCATCAGAGGCATGCATGTTCTGCTTCCTGGTGGTCCTGAACCCCCCACTGTCCTCAGAGAAGATCCAGCCCAGAGAGTTGCAAGTCTCCTTTCACATACTGGCTGAGAGGAGCCTGGCTTTTGCAGACGCCCTCCAACACCCATTGGGAAAGGCTGTAAATGCCCAAAGGCCAGAATTCTCCTCTGGAAATCCCTGCCATTCTTCACTGTTTCCAGAGGAAACCTAGGACAACTGATCTCCTATCTCAGACACCTCAAGCAAACACCTAAAGGCAAGGAAATGAGTCAAGATCCCGGAAGGGAAACCAGTAAATAGGAACAGGCCTTTGGCAGCCTTCCCACAAGAGCCGGAGTAAAGCACTTGGCCTGGGTTTCAGTTCCCTGCGTGTGTAATAGAAGGATAACATTACTGCCCTAACTCACAAGGGCACAATAAACACATTAATGACTATTATGCCCTCTGAAAATATGGTAATGAAGGTTGTAAGTATAAGCACCATCATTAGAAAGGTTTCTGTGTATTTGCTTTCACCTACCTCTTCTCTCCGTGTTGCAGACCTTCCCTACACATGTACTGACCGTAGGGCAGAACCTGGGGGGGACCCTCAGCCCATGCCCAAACTTCAGAGGTTTTTTTTGAGAAATGCTCAGCTGCTGCACCTTCACAATAGCGTGGGATGTGATCCTGCTTAGTGGGAGGAACCCCCACTCTGGTCAACATTCGCAGAGGATGACGACAGATGCCTTGATTTTACTTCTCTATGTTTCACATGCACAGCAATTTCCTAGAGTCTCCTCAACTGCTAAATTCCATCACCACTTCCATTCCCAGGCAGCTCCCCTTGGCATGACAAATGCAACTTGGAAAAAGCAGGCAACCAACCCCAGTGTGCAGAAGCCTTCTGTACCGCCCTGAGAGCACCCTCTCCAGCTGCAGCAGGCGAGGGCACCGGGCACGAGGACAGAGCCTGCCCTCTGGCCCCAGGCAGCAGTTTAGTAAAAGCCTTACAACTTTGCCATTTCCCCCATAACTTTTCCTGCACTGCTTCACATCAAGGAAAATGCAGTATCGCAGTGAAATTGTTTTCCCTTTTTGTTATTTAAAAGGCAAAAGAGTATCATTAAAATCCCTTAAAAAGGATTTTTTTTTTTGTTAAGTCAGAGATATCATAGCATGGAGCTAAACTTGCATCCTCTCCCAGCCACCTCTGGTTCCTACTCCAGCCCCATCCTGAGAGTCCCTTCTCTGACTTCATCTTAAAGCTGAAAATCATAGAATTTGACATGGGATGAATAAAGAGCTTCAAGTTGTGGAGCACGTTGAAGCGAAACTCATACAAGCAAACAAAATGTAAATACAGGACTAGTTCTTACTCAGGACTACAAGGTCGGGTACACAGAACTGATGAAAAATACCTGGCTTACAGCTAAAGGTATAAACTTGTCTGGGGGCAAAACAATAATGCGAGCATTACCTTAGCATTTCACAGCCTAGTCATTCATCCAAGAGATCTCTTCCAAGCAGCTGTTTCAGACTCTGGAAATCAATAATACAAATATGGTTAAGACAAACGCATAAATGATTATAATTCTGGAACTGATAAAAGCTAACGAAAGGATAATCTGCCCCTGCTCAAGAAGGCCCAACAAACCCGCAGAACGCGGGTGTTCCGAGAGCCCTGACCAGCTGAGCAGGTGCTTGAGCAGAGCGTCCAGTTAGTTTACCAAGGAATAATTGCTTCTCCTCCCTAGCCCTCCCCTAAAGACGGTAAAAAATAAATTATTTAAAAATTAAAGGCATTTAGAGTAAATGCAAAGTATTTATTTCTCCTTTTGTCATCCATAGTTTATGGCATTGTTTGGGATGGTTTCGTTTTTGTTTTTGTTTTTGTTTTTCCCTGCAGTTTGCTTAGTATGAGGCTTGCACTGAACTCATCAATAAAAAATGAATTTTGGTAACTTTCAAATCCACTATATTATTTTTCCTTTTATTTGTAGTGAGTTTTTCTTCTCTCAGTGGTATTACTGCAATAAGTCAGTCATTATTTCTTTATGTTTTCCCTCCTTTCTTTAGTATTTCATTTCCCTTTACAGCACATCTCGTGATCACAAAGAAAACAGAGACACTTATTTCTTTTAACAGTTGAAATTGCTGCAAGTGATTTAACTGTCATTTAATCTGATTCCTCTCTTCTGTCTGTGGAGAAATATGTTTAATGTACTGGAAATTATGTTAATAAGAAAAAGCATTATCTCATTTAATGAAATAAATATACAAATATTTCAAAATAAAATAAAGAGGCAATCTTCACTGAGGAAAAAATGTCTCTTATGGTTTGCATAAAATAAACAAATGAGAAAAATTAATGAATACATTGAAATATACTGACAAAAATTATGCCTAAATTCAAAAGGGGAAAAAAAAAATAAAAAAAAAAAGGGAAGGTGACTGAATTGCATCTCACCTAATCAAATGCTTTCTGAGAAGACACAGAAGCAAACTTAAAAGATCGGGGCTAAATTATTTTAAAAAAATATTTTATTACCCTAGGCTAAACTTTTTTATCCCTTCTTCCTTTGAAAAACAAACAAAACAAATAATAATTAAAAAAAAAAGAACATTATCTCTCCTGGAATTTTTTGTTTTATTTTCTTCAAATGGTGCTGAAATAATATTTATTGTTTAATGACTGCAATTCCTTCATCCTTTAATTGTCTCCAGCCCTTTACCACAAAACACGTTTAATTTACGGCAGGAACTCTGAACCCTTCTGATTTAGTTAATCGCAGCAGTCAATAACTCTGTTTCTGGGCTTTTACATTATGAAGTATGTAACTGGCATGCACCGGGGTTAAACAAATATTGTTAGTGGTGAGAGAGAAACTTGTAGCAATTATGTAATAAAAGCATGACCACTGCAACAGAAACACATAATTAGCGATTTAATTACAGACATCAAAACAAACTAAAGATGTCAATAAAAAAATCTTCTGTGACAAACTGGTTTCATTTCCCTGTTCTGCAATTCTAGGCCTTAATGCCCTTCTTTATGTTCCCTCCTTTTCCAGAAGGAAGCAGTGCAATACAGCCCCAGCCGCTCCTCACAGCCCTTCCCGGGCGCTTCCCACTGGTTCCTGCCTCTGCTCCCCCCCCTGCAAAGTGCCACAGATCCCCACAGCTCCAGCAGCCGCTTCTGTTAGCGAGACCACCAGCGAGGCAAAAGATGGGGAGGGATCTCCAGTTGCTTCCTTGCCTGAAATGCAGTTTGACTTCCCCACGGTTCTCCTTTTGGTTTCTAGACTTGTGAACCCGAATTTGCAAGGGACGGCAGCTTTGTGGTGAATGTTTCGGGGTAATATCAAGCAGTTCCCCTTCTTAGTGCCCCTTCTTGGCACTGAGGTGCTGAACCCACTGAAGTCCGTTACACAGCTCGCACCACCTCAGTGGAGAGTTCAGCAGCTCCAGAGGCTCTCCGCCTTCCCCAGCCTGCTGTAGGAGTTCCGAGATCCTCACCCTCCTGAGGTACTGTGGGGAACAGCACAGACGCAGACACGGCTCTCCTTGCGGAGATCTGCCACCCCGAGGCCCTACACCCGGCTCCTCCCGCCCGGATGCTCGAGGTGCGTGTAGTCATTGCTTCATGGTCAAAGCAAACCACGCACAGGGTTTGCTCTGAGGGGCGGGTGGCAACGTATGTGAAGCAAGCAACATAAATTTAGAACCACTGATGTACATATATTACACACATAAACCAGGCTCTGTACCAACACTAGGATTTGTTTTTAATGATGTACTTTCTTCATCTGCTAAGTTTCAATTCCACAGAAAATACTCCCTATAGCTTTTGTGATCAGGGTTTACAGAGGTATTCAGAAGCGGATAACCCTATAAATTCACAGCTTTACTTTTCTAATTCGAGGTTTACAGGGCATTTAAAAACAAAACCTAAACCCCATTGTATTTCTTTTATAACTAGAGTGAAGAATGTGCGGCAGTACAAATGAATTAGGAAATTACTCTCCTGCCGTGAAAAAACATTATGCTGTTAACATGCAGATATGCACTCAAAAAAACACTAATTCAATAAGATGAGAAAGTGGGAGGTTTAGTATAAAACCCTCTCCACTTCACTAATGCGAATGTCAATAACTGGCGGCGATAGCTTGCCTTACAAAGATGCAGTGCACTTCGAGAACCTGCGCACCAGCCGCAGGGCACAGCTGTGCCGTGCAGCAGCAGAAGGGATGCATCCTGCCAGGCCCTGATTCAGGGGTGCCCAACCACTGCGTGCCGTGGCCCCGAGGGTCAGAGCACAGGCGCAGGAGCACCCAGCAACTCAGCGAGTATCTCTGACAGTTATCGTACATAACCGCATCTATTCCGTTGTAACAATGCTTAAGGGAGCTGCATCAAAAGGAAGAAGTACAAAGATTTCTGCCTGCAATTTCTCTGAGTGATCAGAAGCCTATTGGCATGAGCAAAACATCTTGTCAAGTTGCAAAGAAACCCAAAAAAACCTTTTTTTTTGTTCTTAAAAAAGTCCATCATTAAGCAGAGTACTTTGAACTTGTCTAAAAAAAAAAAAAATCTACATGCTCTGCTTGAAATGAACCTGATTTTTTTTACACAAAGTTTAGAATGAAACATACCCCTATTAAAAATGTCAATTTTAATGCAAAATCTTACTACAATTTTTATCAAGAAAATCGAAGCTTTAAAATGAACATCTCTGCTGTTTTTCTTAAACTTTGATGGTTTGGAGTTTATTTTGTCTTGCTTTAACTAACATGTTCATCTCTCCTGATTGCTGCTTCTATTCTTGATACGAAAAGAAGGGGTGGAAGGGAAGAGCAAACCTACTGAGGTGCTGTTCAGAAATAAGTTTGACTACCAGGATTTTTTTCATCCAACTTGCTTACCATACTGAATTGCAGACATCTTACACATTAAGCTTTTCTCAGTTTAAGGCTAAATATGGACGAAATCAAACTCAGGACTCAATCCTTCTATCTGCAGAGGAAACGTAGGGATACAGCCCTTCCCTGCCCGCACTGGGACTGCAGCTCAAAGCGCTTCTTGACGGACACAGCCGGAGTCATGGGGGGCACTTGCCACGCTGGCAACGCAGAGCACAAGCCCACGGGTGTAGTGCTCTGGGCCTGCCACCCTAGGAGGAAGCTGCCGTTTGTCCTGCAGCTGGAAGCACAGTCGCGTGCTTCTGTCACTCCTGCAGCCCCTCGGCTCCTGCAGACTGAATACGCCGCGGAGGCAGAGGCTGCGACATCAATGCACAGAGTGAAGGCTGGAAGCAAAAAGCTAATAGTGTCTTATGTACTTCTGAAGTTTCTCCTGCCTCTTTTATGTAACTCCTCTAGCCTTTTATCAGCCTTTTTAAACATATTTGAATGTATTTGATTTTCACATTTTCCCCCTCTGTTCCTCTAATGAAAAGAATTAATTTATATACCTTTGAAGAGAGCTCTCTGCTTTCCCACAATGCAATACACCATTTTTCCTGCAAATGGGAGTCATAATTTTGAAGTCTGAACCTTAGTAATGTGCACAAACACTGCATCTAGAAAACCAAGCAGGTGCTGAAACCAAAACACGGAAATGCATGTTTGAGCAGAAAGGCAGCATTTGAACACCAGACTTTGAAAACTGTACCTCGTCATCAACTCTAATTCTTTTTTTTAAGTACTTCTTGAAGAGTGCATTTTTGCAAACTACATTGTGTCACCTCTGTCTGCTCCACAGAAGCACATCATCAACCCAGCAATACTGAAACCTCCCCGGAAGAACAAGAGAACTGAGGCGGTAAGAGCAGGAGGAACAGTAAACACACATGGCACCCCAGGTTTGCAGACATCTTTCAGTTATGTCAGGTACAGAGCAAATGCTGCCTCATTTGGTTTACCCCAAAGACAGCTTTTCATCAGCTTGACAGAACTTCAGCACTAAGGTGTGCCAAGCACTTTTGTAAAATCCCTCTCCATGTTTTTCCAAAGTGACAGTTGATAGCAGTCTACTCAAAGCCTGCAGCACCCCGATACCTAGATACCTATTTCAAAGAGACATCGATAGGTGAAGATCAAACCTCAGCAAACCCCCTCCCTCCACCAAGCACTCTCAAAGATGCTGAGAGTGCAAACAAATGCAAGACACAGCCTTTGTCTAGCCGGGGCCATTTAAACGCAGAGAGTGGATGTGATTAGAGAGATCTTATCTCTCCTGTAGGATTCCACGCTGATTTATTCAACTGTGAAACACTTCTTTCAACTTTGGGTCAAAACACAAGTTACAGCACACCTCTGTAAACATATGTATGTATAGAGATAGGCAGACATCACATTGTTTTTTCCTACAAAGCCAGGCTTTCTGCTGTCTTGTTCTTCACAGAAGGAGCTTGTGGCCCTACTGGCCAGCCTGGGAATTAAATGGAGACTTTACACCTCATCCTTCAAGATTTCTCCTCTTTTCTATTTCTGTTGAAGCAATTGCCAGGTGGCCAGCAGGTATGTATTATTCAGCACTGATGATTCGTGTTGTAGACACCTTATCATCCCACAAGAATGCCCCCATCACTGAAACCAGAAGAAACCATACACAGACTCCTCAGCACTCAAACACAGAAGCAGAAGAGCAAGAGCAAAGACAGATGCTCCCAGCTTCAGCAATGACAGAGTTCCTCTTCTGCCAAATGGGCTTTTGTCCTTCCTTATCATTCTAACAAGTCAACCTGGGAAACCATCTGCCAAAATAATAATAATAAAAAAAAGAAAAAACAAGAACAAGTAGCAATCTTTGTGAAATATGTTGAAAGTCACTTCATCTCCACTTCAGGAGGAACTAGACATTTATCACACTGTTTCCAGGTAGCCCTTTATAAGGATCTACGCCTGTACCGAAGATTTGCCATAACATCCACCTTTAGGTAAGTCACCAGACATGCAAGTCCAGAGATGTGCAAGTGTCCCTACCTCCAGTTTTTCACGGAACTCAAAGTGTCCCCTGCTTCTCATCAGCTCAGAAACTATCAGCAGAGAAGTTTCTCTGAGTTGTTTCTAGCACATCTGTACGTGGTCATTGCCTGCTAGAACACAGCGAAAAACTGCTTACAAACACAATTTAACATTTTCAAACTTCAGAAAGCGGTCTGTGTTAGTTCCAATCAAGCACTAGAGAAAGGTTAAGGCAGATTTTCCTTAGCTTTACTTTTTCCTTCTGCAATTGACTTCCGTATGTATAGCAACAGTCCAATGCCGGGCGATAAAATTAGAACATCAAAGATAGCCTAACTAGAATGCAATTTATCACTGTAGTATACCAGGATATAGAATTCCTATTCGTTAAATAAACATATTTCTTTAAAGTGTCAACATAACCAAGAAATTTGATCTTCTAGACAATATTCCAGGCTTGATGCATTTTTATTGCTCTCCAGTAATGAAGTTTTAACTCTTGATATATTCCTCCTATTTAACTGCCATTTCAAGAAAAATAAAATGATCAGTTTCCAAAGTTGGCTCAGGCAGATCTATGACATTCTGCAGAAGAATGTGCCCAGGTGTTCTCTCCAAAAGCGCCCATGATTCCGCTTCAACGGCAGCGGATGGGAGGTGGAAGAATAAAGAATAAAGAATCAGGGCTATAAATTCGTTTGAGACTAGTTGCACATGTAAATAAGGTGTACCAAGGAAGTTTTGTCTGAATTTGCAGTTTGTAAGGTGCACGTGGTGCAAATGGCATTGCTCTATTAACTTCAGTGCATCGCCTTCATATACGCTGCAGATTTACTGATGATAACTTCTACTCAAAGTTATAACTACAGAAAGAGATTTGAATGAACAACTTGAATCACATTTATACTTGTCATTTGGGATTAGCTAATCCCAGATCAACTCTGTACATAATATATAATTGCATATCAACAATATCAGCCTGAAAATGTGTCTCGCTTCTTCCAGCAGTTTCCCAAGTTAAGCATTTTTGTCCTGCTAATGAACCTTTTGTTACAGCGAATATGATTCTGCAAGGAATTTAATGCATGTAAATGTAATGACATAAGAGCGTTACATAACCACTCTCCTGCAGGAGTTTATACAGTACAGAATATAATGAAGCTAGGCTATAAATGATGCATATACCTGCAAGGGAAAAGTAGCACTTTTTAATTTAGTGAATCTCTATAAATAACAATGTGGCAAGAAATGTTTTCAAGTGATTCAAAATGTTTGGAGAAAGATCAATCAATATTCTGATGACTCACTAAATACAAAAGGAAAAAAAGACACCTAAAAGACTAGAAGGTACTCCTACTTTCTAAGAAATGTAAAGGAAGAGTCTGTAATTAAAATCTAAAAAACTAAAAAATGCAACCATCCCCTTACATAATAGAAAATGTTCTCACTAACACTTCCGCTTAGGTCCTGGAATCAGACCTGCCTGCAGCAGGAATGTAAAGCTGCCGGACCAGGCTCTGAAGCTGTTCCCATCAGAATGCTTTTCACTCGGCACCAGCCAGCCCAGAAGACTTGCACCTAGCAAACATCAGTTTCCACGACCAAGGAAAAAAGTGACTCTCGCAAATTTGCTAACATGATGCTCAGCCTCCCTGTCCCTGCTCAAAACATTATTCCATATAGATTGCTGAGTTTGTTGTATCTGAATGGCATTCCTCCTTCTTTGCCCTCTTCCCTCCCTTCCTGTCAGCTGCACAGATACCTCTAACAGAGAGAGAAAACCCTTGCACCTAACATTCAGCTGCAGGAACAGCTTCGGAAACACAACTGCAGCCCTAAACTGAACAGCTTGTTTGCTTGAATTGAGAGAACTGAACAGAACCCATCCTGCATACTTCCTGAACTTCCCTAGGACAACGCCGCAATTTCAAGTATGTTTCCTAAAACTTTTTGTGCTACAGTTATTTCTGTTATCCTGAGTAAGACATACTCCCCCTGCCGCATGTGCACATCAATGAGCGTACCAGCAGACGGTAAAGTGGCTCTATTTTGCACACAACCGCCTCCCAGTTTTCCCCCATCAACTTTGTGTTTGACAGAGGGAATTTCACCTCTACCCACTCACTCTCGTTTTGGTTGTGGCAAACTCAAGGCAAAGAACTCACAACTTCTTAGTGACATGAAATTATACTACAGAAACTACTGCCGAATCTTGAAGACTTCAAGATTTATTGCAGAAAAATGCAAAGTCTGTTTCCGAGTACGATCAAAATCCAATATTAATAATGCTTAAGTTTGGGATTCTTTTTCGTTTTGTTTCTTTTCTTTCGCTTGTTTCTTTGTTTGTTAAATTTAGGCAGAATTAAAGTCTATCATTCCAAAGCAATTTTTCAATACTGTAAGCTGAATAAGGCCTATAGAAGTTATCCAGGTGCAACACAAACTTTAGAAGTATTTAAAAAAGAAGAAAATAATGTCATGGAAGTTGTGTTTGGAATACAGAAGCAGATAGCACAAACTAATTTGCCATACGAGCTGACAATGTTTGCACAGCATTTAAAAAGGAAGCAAAGGATAGAAGTTGCCAAACTCTTGGGACCCCTGTATAAATTGGACTTTATATCATGCATATTTCATTGCTATGCAACTCTTCCTTCCCAGTTCATACATCATAATATACTGCTAAAAAGTGCAATACAGATTTTCCGTTCTGCAGCAGTATGTATGTGTGAAGCATTTTTAAGCAGGTACCACCTGCACATGGCACAAGCTGATCATAGGTCCCTGCATCGGAACATCTGGGGCACTAGGACTGATCCCTGTGTGTCCATTAGCACAACGGATCAGCAAGTTTCTTCCAGAGCAACTTTCTGCCAATTCCCCCCAAGTGAGACAGCATTTCACCAGCCCCGAGGGCAGTTGAACTCGGACTGCAGTCATTTACAGCTTTTGGAGGTAATGAATACTGTATCAAAACCAGGTCACGCCAGGCTGTACAGCCCTGATTCGGATAAAATATAATACCTGGTATAAATAATTATTTTGTTCGTTGCGTACTTTATCCCATTTTGCTCATCTATACGGGGTTAAGAGCTAATATATTATTCAGTAGCTATAAAAGGCCTTTTCTGGTCTTTTCAGTGGTGTTATTGTCTTCCACATCCTGTCAGAGCATTAAGATGTCATATAACTTTACAACAATTTACTGCACAAACCGATGTGCACGATGCTAATATTACATGGATGACTAAGTGTGCTGGCATCGCTGTATTAAAATACATGCTGTAACTGTCTGCCCGAAGTGTGGGCTAAGGCACGGCCCGCGACTACCACAGGAACAAAAGAAAGGAAGCACATTGCTTTTGAAAAATGATTGCTTAGCGCAGTCTCTTCAGCCCGACACAAAATCAGTCTCTGCATCCCCGCACAGAGTACAGGAGTCAGGATGCACGTGTGCATCTGCAGTTTTCTGGCTCCCATGGCCCGGTGCTGCGCAGCCGGACCACAGCTACGGGCTCTCCCTAAATGCTAACCTGTTAACAATGTTAACTTGTTTTAAATGTTAACATCAGACAAGGGAAGGATGATCTCCAGCTATTTGCTGCTTGCAAGGGACCTCTCCTATGTTTACATACAGCATACAAGGGTGCAAAATAGCCAGCACTGTTGTTTTGCAAGTGAGAAACAGTACCCTGTCACAATAAAAACACAGTAAAAAAAGAGATTTTAAACTGAAACATGTATTGTCTAGACAAATGGGACATTTAAATATATATATATATATATATCCCATTTTACAGATGGTTTTGGACATCCTTTTAACCATGTAATGCAGGGAGACGAAGCCCTGGTGCAGCAGCACAGGTGGCAAGGGAGCAGCATCGGCGCTCCTCGCTGCTTCTCCAGCACAAATAAATAACACAGTCACAACAGCCGGCTTCCCCTTCAGAACAGGACAAGACTATTTTCTATCTTATAGAATGTTTGCATCAATCAGGTACCTGTGGCTTCCACAGTGAGCTGGACTATTACAAGATTGATGATAAGCTCAGACACAATACTTGACCTAAATACATTATGTAGCAGTGGCTGCCTGTTAAGTAGGTCAGCACGGGCTCTTAAAAGTTATGCAAAACTTCTTGCTGCCACACAGCCAACATGTCACTAGTCGAGAAGTATGAGAATCGGTCTGGTAGGCGGGAGGAAATCTCTTCTCATCGTATGAAAATCTGTTTTGCCATACCAAAACTGCCTGCAACAGCAGAATACGCCGCTTGCCACACGTCTTCAGGCCTCCAGAGGAAATAAAGGTGAGGCGGGCAGCCGACGAAAAGTCTAACCACCCCGAAGGTGATCCTGATGTTCCCATACACGCAGGATTTCTCTTTGAATACAGTTGTTCAAATAAACGTTTTCCATCCTTGCAGTCAAACAAATTGTGATTTATGGGATGCCTCAGACAAGCCTGTCAAGCTAGGGCAGCCTGCATTTAGCAGCGATTAGCCAGACAGACACATTGCTGCTGGCTTGGTCTTCGAAGCTCTAAAGCAGCATGGTGTAGAGAGGACAAACATCAAAAGAGTGCCCTGTTGTGGTACCCATGTGTGAGGCAGTACATTCACACTGACCAAAAGAACACTGGATTTGCTGAAATGAACGGGGAGCTGCTTACCCACCCCTTTCTACATGTGCCTGCACACCAAAGAGCAGCGGGTGGGCATGTCTTGCAGAGCAAGAAGCATCTCCTCCTGGCATTTCCTGACTCAAAGCCAGGAAGGTCTCATCCACACAAAGCAAGCCCTCCAGCAGTCTGTATGTTCCTGCACGACTGAGCCTCCAGAAGTGGCAAAGGCCAGCCAGATGCCAGCGGCTCATGTCAATTAACTCCAAACCTCTGTAATACCCAGACTGAGTCGAATTTAGAGCTTTCATCCACTGGGTATCCTTCCCATATCGGCCCATGGTGGTGAAGCAGAGTGATCTGCTAGTGGCTCGGAAAAGACTACCCCAGGCCCGCCATTCAAGTGCTGTGTAGTAAAAGCCCAGGGAACAAGATCTCAGATTCTGTTTCCATCTCTCATCCATTTCAAAAGCATTCCATCGTTCTCATCACATCATACTTTCCTGAGTTAACTTCAGCATGCCCACAGGCATGCCCATGAAGCTGTGGTCACACTGCTGAGCACTGTCCATAGCCTCCTCCCTACACAAAAGCCCTTCCAGGCAAGAACACAGCAGTAAGGGGGGACTTACACGTCGTCTCTCTGCCTTTCCTCTAACTGGAGTGACGAGCCTACTGGCAGATGTCAATAAATAGATAAATAGACCACTATTTAACAATAAAAACGTTGTACTAGGAAAAAGTATCAGAGGCAAAACCAACTTTCTTTCACAAGGGAGAGTACATAGGTTGTTGTACAAGTCTGTCTGGAAAAAGCCAGCCTCATGAAGGCCTTCCATTGGCCTCTCAGTACGTGCTTCACGCATTCAAGTTGCAGATTTAAGTTAACGTTTAACTCCCAAGCTTTTCCTTTGAGACAAGTGATTATTTTATTTTTCTGTCTGACCTAGTGAATACTGCACTGCTCCAATATGCTGTATTTGTGCCCTGCAGGCAGCAATGTCCCACCAACTTTCCACCGGGTGCTCATAACACAAGGCAAAATGACAAAAAAAATAAGGAGTATTATTTTGCATATTGAAAACAAATACATGCTATTGTGTCTCTTCTTTTATTGTTTTGTTATTTCATCATTGTTCACCACAGTTCTTTCCTTCATTTGCAGAGTTTGGGTTTTAATGTAATGGCCATTCAATAAAAATGTTGCTTTTAAGGGTTTGCATATCATCCCATTTTCTCTTCAACCCCTCAGCAACCATATGGCAAGCAATCAGGTCTGCAATCACTAGGTCCATATTATGTAGAGCATGATTTCAGCATTATGCTATTACCCATCTGTTTCTGTAGAAAAAGACATGAACCCTTGTATAAGAGGTCAGTGGTTTCATTGCACACCGTATTCCAGAAATCTATCTCTGTTCACTTGAGATCACTTTCGTGATTTACTGTAGTCTTTCAGGCCAGGCTTTTTTTTTCTTTCTTTTTTTTTTTTTTTTTTTTTTTTTTTTGAATGCAGACAATCAGCACAATTTGTCTGTCTGTTGTATAAAATTATTTGTAACTGTCATTCTGTGCACTTACGCTCTCTTAGTTAAAGATGCTCTCCTGAGATCATGCCATTTTCTTGAAAGAGAAGGGGGAAAAAAAGAGGAAGGCTCACCTACTTTCATTTGTTTAACAGATGAGTCCAGGAATAATGAGGTTTGCTATTCAGCATCAATTTATTTATGAACTAGTAAAAATTGTCTCTTTTGCACTGCTTCTTTGTTTTTTGGCAATCTAGAGCATGCAAATAGATATTTGGCTTTTTGTGGAGGAGGAATGTGCAGTAGAAGTACAGGCAAAATAATAATGTCAGTTTTTAATTTGGTCAGGTACTTGAATCCTGTCCACAACAAAAACAAGTCGATGAACTTCAACTGCAGGCTGTCGAGTTTTAAACAAAAGAACATCGGAGTCTGCTGCCAGGGAACTCAGCTGCAGGCCACTCGGCTGACCATGCCATGGAACCGGGCATGACAGCTCTCTGCCTCCCTGCCACCATAGAGGCTATGCCATGATAAAGAAATACAGAAACACGTCTGAAATAAAACTCAACATACCTTAATGTTAGACTATTCAGTGCCCGTACAACATGTTTAACGGGCTAGCTATGCTTCACTAGAGAAACACAATGGAAATGTCTTTAGCAACCTCTTTGAGGCAAACCACAAGCCTGATCTGAAAAAATAAAAAACCTTTCAACATACAAACCATTTAATGTCATGTAACTAGCCTTTTCATCCAGCATATGAGTTTGTAATTGCATATTTGTCAGCCTCTTCCCAGACTCAGAGGGCTCATTGCAAAAAAGTTAATGCACATAATTTGAAAACACACACAGGATACAGCCACAGAGAGGCATGAAGGAGAAATACGAAATCAGGCAAGAAAATGTTTAGGTAGACTGATACAGAGACACAGCAGCACAGCATGGCTTGTCTTGCGACGAACTGCAAGCACCACAGTAAAGAACATCACACCACATCAGCCACGTGACCACCTGGTGACACAAAGATGAATAGGAGCGACAGGACGAGAAATGGAGCAAATCCATGTTATCTTACAGGAATTTTAATAGAAGTTCTAGAAAACAAGGACAGAATCCTTTGCTAGATCCCATGGAAATGAGGGAGTCTGGAGGAACAGGAGCGAAGCAGCCAGGTTTGGGAAAATGCTGCCACTACCGGTGTCCAAGCTGAAGACAAAAACAGGCTTCATATGGGAAGAAGAGCTCAAAGCCAAAAGGTAGGCACACTCCAACAGGGATATCAAGCACGTGGAAAACCGCAGGAAAGAGAGACTAACAATGGATGTAACTTGTGAGATGTTCCTGCCAGCTCTGCACTTCTGAGAAGTCCGTTGCTTTGTTGAAGGAAGCTGAAACAAAGAGAAGTTAATTTGGTAAAGCCAGACACACACACACACAAAAAAAAAGGGATACAGAAAAACCATAGAAGTTTCTAAAACATCCGCAGCTCATAATGGATGGCAGAAGCAGTTGGAAAGTTCAATTCCAAAGCTTCTGTGGTAGAAGCAAGGCCTTAAAGATAAAATTCAAGTTGCACAGTGAAAGGAAATCTCGCATCTTCACCAGCCAGAGCCTCCAGCCAACACTGCAGGGCAATGAATGACCCAGATCCTTACGGCGGCTTTCTCTCGCTAATAAAGATTAAAAAGTAGATCTGCATTACAGCTCTTGGACAACATTCAACGAGGCTTGTTTAACTCTTGGAGCAGTCTCACTGTGGGAGAAGCATGGAAGTTTGATCCACTAATGGCAGAATTAAGCCTTTGTAATGTATGCTTAAGTATCAAATGCTAAGTGTCATTTCAGTAATAAAATCATTAAAGAAATGATACGTGGATATATTAGGCAGATTAGGCAAACGCAG
The DNA here is from genome assembly GCA_013399715.1 of Alectura lathami. Lineage (NCBI taxonomy): Eukaryota > Metazoa > Chordata > Aves > Galliformes > Megapodiidae > Alectura > Alectura lathami. The sequence goes on along the minus strand of VXAV01001465.1, from coordinate 64,096 downwards.
ACAGACAGATTAGATGGGATGACCATGAAGAAGAAAGTAAATATGAAATGGAGAAAAGTAAAGGGCAGAAAATTGAATCTAAAAGAATATCACAGATACATGAACTTGGCAAATAACTGGAGTGATTCCCCCAAAGAAAGACACATCAAGCTGGCCAAAGAACAATTACTAGCTCTTTTCCCCCATTCTACTTTCTTCTTGGGCTATATATTCTATAAACACTACAAAAATTAGGGAAAACTTGAAATGTTCAGAATGTAACTATGGAAATTACAGGCTGACAACCATCAATTACGGAATAAATGCTACTCAAAAGCTGATGTAATAATAGCTGGCAAGACACATTAATACAGTTTGACCTACAGTGGTATTTACTTCTTTTGGGCAACCTGAATGTCATGGTGCTGCCATCAACAACGCGTAACGCGTCGAACTTCAGTAAAACACAGCAAGAGTTAATTAAAGCGATATAATCAGGGCATATCTCTTTCGATACAGCAGACAGAACAAAGAACTACTTAGTGTTTATTATATTTTCTAGTAGTTACTCACAAAAGAAAAATACAGAAAATAGCTAGCCTTCAATTTTAAAGATAACTTATTGAGCTGAAAAATCTCCTTGCTTTGATGATTGCTAGTTGCTGAAATTCACACTTTTGGGAGCGGAGACTCTGACAAACAAACCATTAATACACATGGATAAAAAGCCATTTTCAATAACATTAATGTTTAACACAAACTGCTAAAAGCAAGAAAATTCAAAGTTAAGGCTGACAATTCCATCCTTAGCTTAGAGAATAGAGTTATAAAAGCCATGGCATCTTATGCCAGAAATGTTGTAAAATTGCATTCTGAATGTGCTAGCTTTTACTTCATTTTCCGTTCTCTGACTCTTTCCATTAATTTGGAGATGTGGAGATTTTTCTTCCAATTTAGTTTGTGTTACGATGGGACTGCCTTTGTTCCTATAATCAGCAAAATGCCATCAACACTGAGTAACAGAAGATCGTGTTGAGACACCTGCCGTTGCACCAGTCATCCCTCCGTCTTTCTAACAGCACCTATGGCCACTGCCCCAAGCTCCCCCTTTAGCTTGGCAGTAAGCTATAAAGCATGCTCCACAGATACTAGGGCTCACAGAAAGCCTCCAGTCTCCTTGACCTTCCTACAAGCATCTCTCCTTTCGACGAGGTGAGCTCAAACTCCAGTTCATCAGCACTTCAGATGAAGCCAGTTTACCAGGCGTTTTGCGAACTTTCCTAACAGTAAATGTGCAGAGTTTGACGCGGACCCAAAATCCAGACAGTTTCTTCTAGATTTGTGCACAGATCTCGCACCTCCCCACCCACCTGTGTGTGCAGGACCAGGCAAGGAAGGGTTCAGGCCCCCTTAAACTACGTCCTGCTGAAGACTGACTGACTGACAGCTCATCCTGTCGTGCACAAAGCAGCAGAACTGCAGCTAGTATAGACACAAAATAAAAACTGATGTTTGTGTGTGGCCCACTCGGAAACAGCCGTGGCCAACTCTGCCCGTGTACGTTCACAAACGTAGCAAAATGGCACGGGAGCTGCTGGGCAAGGACATGATGGGATGTTGCTCCTTACCAAAATAATTATCTGCCGCCTAATTGGGATCACTATACTTGCGTTAGCACTGGACATAGTTTTATCAATTGTTATAGTAAGTACCAACTCATGGAGAAATTAAATAAAAAATGAAATTCCAGGACATGAGAAATTGCTGAATTATAGAGTGTTTTAATTGAATGGTTTTCTTAGAATATGGGGGGAATGATTCATGCAGTTCCCCACCTCCACAAGCAGTTTCTGCCAACCCATCTGCCACCCCAAATGTTTAGTCCAAAGAAACCCCATTGGCGGACTTCTGCTCCCTCTGCTGGATCTGCAAAATTAGGTAATAACAGACCTGTTTCTTTGGGAGACAAGAGCACGAGTTGTCTGGTTTCACCAGCAGAAGGATCGTGCCCTGCTACCAGCTCCAAAATGGTGCCCACATCACTGGTAAGACTGACTTACAAGTAAGCAGCAAATAATCAGCTATGATACTTTCAAACAAACAAACAGAACCCTAAAAATATGAGGGGGGGGGACATAAATCAAAAGTAAAAATGACAGATTATAATTTTTTCAGGGCTCTCAGAGTATGATATTCAGCAGAAACCGCACAGAGGTGTAATCAAGGAAGTGATAACACCCATTTAAGCTTTCAGCATTTCTTTCTAGCTGTACCAGTTGTTTCCTCCCCGCACATGAGCATGCTGCAACACAAGATGATGGCTCATTGCCATGTGTGATGGGAGGAAAAATATCCTTACAATGGACAATAAAGTCTGGCTTGTGCATTCCAAGTCTGTAACAAATAAATACTGCATTCCATTAAAACCTCTGCGCATGTGAGCTTCCCCATAGCCTCCACAGAACATTCCTTTAGTGTCTGACTACTTAGGAATCACAAGTGTCGAGCTGTTTAGTGACTCTGATGCTCCCATCAGGAAACTGATCCAGTGATAAAAACCTAAAGGGCTTGTGCTATTTGCATTTTTACTCAGTTTAGTCACAGATCACAAAATAGATTAGTAAATTGAACTACAAGGCTCCCGATCTGCAGCAACCAAACCTTCCGAATAATCACCTATGCTTAAATACACAAATCCCTTAAAATATAATAATTTCTTTGTCAACTAAAACTGTTACCAAGAAAAATCCATCCCCCAACTGCTTCTACATAAAAATGGCTTTAAAAAAATCAGACAAATGAAAGTGCACAGTTTCTCCTTAATATACTCCGGAGAATTAAAAATATCCAATGACCTGGAATGCTAACATCGCCCATGGTATTGCTTCAGAGCTGTCAAACACTGATCCTCCAGCTTCACAGAAGAAAATTGAGAGGTGTTTTCCTGTTGAAAAGATCAGAAATCCTGACATGGTACAGGTGGCTGCAGCGCAAACCCGACCACCACAAATGCCAGCAATTAGCATCACTACTGGCAGCCTCTGAAAAGCAGCCAAATTCATGGGGAGCGAACAATTCCCCCACTGCTCGGGGTCAGGGCTGCAGCACACGTGTGGACATGGCAGGGGAACCCGTCGTGCTCCCGTTATGCCATTCATCACGCTTCTGTGGCCAGCCACTTACACAGACGGCTCGGAAAAACTCCGCAAAAATCCAGGGACTTGGCACAGCAAAGATCAGGTCTGTTTAACATAAATTATTTTGTTAGGTATGTCCAGGGTAACAACTTCAGCTCAACTGTTGTCGGAATTAGGTCACTCAGATGCTTAGGTTCTTATTGATGTGGCCCTGAAGTGCCTCTTCCGCAGCAATTTCAGCATTTTCAGTCAAACCTTTTTTTGATAAACACGTACATAAATCACGTACATCTCAGGCACATTTCAGTGATGACTTCTCAGCAATTTGCAATGTGTTAGGACAAATGCTACAGTTTCCCTTGACCTATATTAAAAATATTTGAATGTTTAAAATATGATTCCTTTCATTCATATGCTAATGACTGTAAACAGTGCTCCAGCCAACACATTACAGGAGCCTAAATAGATTTCACTATGACTTAACGTCTTCTTGGTAAATTATGTATAATAGTTACTAAATGGATGTGCTGAGGGCATTGTAAAGTTGCCACTCAGCTCTGCAGTAATAAAGGTACCACGCAGTTCTAAAAAAATTGACAAATATGCCACGGGAGCTTAGGAAAAAAATCACAGGAACCACGTATTCCACTGGGTACAGAAATACTCTGGCGGCGATACATTCCCGCGAAACACGACGGAAATACTGAAGGTGAGGAAGCGTGCGGTGCGGTTTGCAATGCTTTGTTTCTGCACGTGTGATTTGTTCATTGTCACAGCGAAAGGGGTGCAAAGCAGGCACTTGATTCATCGCTGCACATGCCTTCCTGATGCTAATCTCGGCTCTCCACTCTGATATTTCCCAACAATAGTGGTCATCTAAATACTGCTAATCCTTTTAGCAAGCACTAATAATTATGCATTAGCACAAATAACATTAAAGCTTTTTTCAAATAATTACATATATAATGGATGTGTCTTTAAAAAGTTGTTTACAGCTAATTAACCAATGAGTAATTGTTTTCTCTTCCTGAAACATGGGAAAGCTTATCTTGGAGTCACAGTTAAAAATGCTTTCTCTCTCCCTTTTTTAAAAACAGTTTTACAGATGTTGTTAGCAATTAAAACTGTTAAAACACTATTAAACCAAAATTTCTTTATTGAAGGGATTACTCAACCCAGTTGAATTAGTTTTTAAAGTACTGGATCATTTCAAATAATTTCCAATTTGGATGATCAGTGAATGGTCGGAACGTCGCAAGACCCTACTCTAAACAGTTCAAATCCTTTACTACCACAACACAGGCTGCTTGTTGCTATATGACTAGTTTAATTGTGGGCTGTAATAAAGGTCATAATTAATATCCCAACACAGACACTAACAAACAATTTTAAATTGCCAGCATAATCAAATGATGCAAACATCTATGAGCTACAAAAGTTCATTGCCGCAACTGACAATTTCTTAATTGTATTCAGTCATTCATGGAAATTTTATTAACATCGAACTGATGTATCCTGCCCTTACTCTGTCACAACACCAGGGATCTAATTTCATTATTTTCCACAAGATTTGCTTGACTACTGCCATGATTCTAATATTGCTTTAGTCCAGATGTTTATGCTATTTAAATTAGGAAGAAAAGGCTTTTGGGTAAACACAATTAAAGAAGGTTGTTTTTTGTTTTGTTTTGTTTTGGCGGTTCTTTTTTTCCTTCAAATTTAGTTCAACAAACTTCTTTTAATTAATGAATATGGCTGCAAAGTAGATGGGTTTTCCCCCCTCATTTTTTATGCTCATTCCCCACTGCGTGCAGCACACATTCAGGCTGTGGCTCCAGCTATTTCTAAACACAACAACCTTTTAATTTTTCACTTACATTTGAGCGCTCATTAAAGTGAAAGATAGCAGCGCATGACAACTGCACTTTTCGTCCTTTCACTCTTAAATCAACTCCCAATAAATTTTGAGCAAAACAGGAACGGTTTGAGCCTTCCTCCCTCCTCCCTTGGCGCTAAACCCCTGAAGTGGGTCTCTGACTGAAGGCCACCTCCTTTTTTAAGTGATCAAAATTAATCTACAGTATCTTTGGGACAGCACAGGAATTCTGTGCGACCGGAGCACCGGAATCAGAAGGAGAAATTTGCTTCTCCTTTTTGATGCCACTTGACTACATTCATTTTCTTCTGTTACACAACAGCATTTCATTGACAGCAAATTTCTTCCCCAGGAAACAATGCTATGAGTAAGTAGGATTCCCCTCCTCCTGCTAGTCTTAAAGGGAGCTGTTTTCATGGAAAAATATGAAATATCACTCTAAAGAGCTAATGAACACAAGCACACACTTCTACAACCTGCAGTACTATTTTAGTAAGGTCAAAACACAAGTGAACAGCGAGCACACACTTCTGCACCACATGCGCTTGAATATTATCCCTAAGTGCAAAACTGTTGAAGATTTCAGTCTGCACAACACAGTCTTTTAGAAATAAACTGTCTTGGGAAAGTATTTTTAAAGGATCCTAACTCGATTTTCCAAGCAGCATTTTGTCAACATTTGCAAAAAGACTGAATAATTTGTGTGATTTGAGCCGACTGGAGATTCACACCGCGCTGTGCCAGACAGTCATCAGATGCACTGAAAACTTACTGCTGTAATTAGGTAGCAACTGCTTTTATAATTCACAGGCACGCTGCTATTTATAAATAACCCCAGTGTTTGCTGTCCTTACCAAATCGTGTATTTATCCCATGTGTGGAAGAGGTCATTAGCACCTTTTCACTCAGCAAATTCCTTCCCTCCCCAAAAATGTGGCCGAAGGATGACATAGCTTGATTGATCTGTACTATTATTCTTGTGATGTGCCTTACATTTCTCTGAAGAATGTGACTCTCACTCCATCACCCACAAAGTGTTACCGTGCAGGAGCGCTCGGGAAGCCAGAAGTTGGATTTGCTTGCTGCTGGCGCTGTTTTGTTTTGCTAAATCGCAGGCAGACAGCTCCCAGGGCTGCCCGAGCCCTCCGGGAGCCGCGCAGCGGTGCCGCGTGTGTCACAGCAAGGCGAGCTCCTCATGCTAATGCTCTTCAGCAGCAGCGCTGGGCGACTGTTTTTCACTGCTCTTCCTTCAGATGTGACTAGGAATAAAATCTAGGCGGCAAGGTATATTTGCACATGTAGAGAGCACAACAAAAAACTTTTTTTTTTTTTTGAAGTATGTGTTCACATTAATGAAGTATAACAAAGCTAGGAGAAAACCAGCAAAACATTTTATGTGCATAATTCATGTGTATTTTTTTGTAAAATACTTCCCAGGCTTGGTACCATACTTTTAAGCATTCCTCCAGTTCCATCATGTGCTAATATGGAGATCTCTGTTTGGCAATCTCTCCAAGTGTACCATGTCAATTTTACAAAAACTAAAAATATTGTTGAAAAAATATTATCCCAAGAACATACGTAAAATTATAAATATTCAGCACATCAAGCTTTTGATATACTTTAGTGCACATGAACTGAGTAGCTGTCAAAATTACAACAGGCAACTCAAGTAATTATGCAGATTTATGCAAAACATTAACAAGAAGAATTAAATGCACAAATGAGGTGGCTACACTTGAATTGTTAAGATTATGAATAATTACCATGAATCTTTTTGCTCTTAATATAACTTGTTTTTGATAAACAAAGCCTTAATTATCAGAATACTTTTGAGAATTTTGGTGACCTTCATTAATCTTACAAAACAAGTCTCTTGTGTTCTGCATTGTAAAAGGCACATGCTTAGAATAAGTACACAAACCATGGGAAAAGCATATGTTAATGGCTACTACAAACCAGCGAATGATACCTCGGGTTCTAAGTACACAGCATTCTGCACACGTCGGCGAAATAATATCGAGTATTTGGAAGAATTCTAGGCTGAACAACATCTGACAAAGGCTAGAGACGGCTGCTACAGGAGAAAATATTTCATTTTGCAAATAACAGGTTGCTTGAAGAACAGAAGTGAAATATCAGCCTGCTAGTTCCTCATCTCTGAGATGCAGTGGGTGCAATAAATCGCTCACGTAAGAAACAGAGCACCCAACGCATCCCGCCCAGCCCAGGGCTGTGCCGCACGCATCCAGGACGCAGCCAGCAATTCCTGCTCTGCTTGGCTGGTAATTCCTGCACTGCCCTCTTCCTTCCAGAGGGACAGCGGGCACCCTCCACGTCCCCTCTGTTAATTCCAGATGCAGTCTGCAAGGCTGTCATCGGCAGCGTAACAGTGCGCTGATCAGCAGTTGCAGCTCTCCAGAACACTGTCAAACCCCAGCTGCCAGGGTGTAGCTGCCGCACCCAGGCCCAGGCTCCGTGCCTTGGGACCGAGGGTAGGGGAGAACTTTGGAAGCAGTAAGTCTTTAATGCCAGCCACACTAGCTCTTCCCCAGAGAGCAAGCTGTCAGATCAGTGGTGGGTTTTGTCACAAAATCTCTCCAAGGGACTTGAGTTTGTTTTGACAAATGTCAAATAGCTTTGATGCATAAAAATTAACTTAAGGAGGTCATAATTAGACAAAATAAACTTGCATTTTGCTGGTGCTTGCTTCGCTTTATAACATTGCGAAACAAGCGCAAACCAAACACCACCTGGACAACTTTGTACGACGTGAGCCTCCGCTCAGAATGAATCCAGCTATGAAATTCCCTTTCTCCATGAGAAACTGGGTTCCAGCAATCCCTTCTGGGGAGGCTGCTCCTCCTTCTTCCTGCCGCCTGGCCAGCAGGGCCGCGCTGCAGGGCTGTCAGCGGAGCAGGGAAGCTCTCCTGTCCTGCACACCCATAGCGAACTCCAGTTTCGTAAAGACATCTCCCTGTCAGACACAACACGAGCCGGCATGGGCTGTGTTACCCCACCCCTCTCCTGGCACTGCTCCTCTCCCTTGGAGGGGCCACTTTTTGTAGCTATAAGGGTAGGCCAGCCTTCAGACATGCCATCCTGGGTCCCTTTTACAAAACTTCCGTTAGAATATCACATGTGTAGACTTTTTTCCCCCGACAAAACTGACATTCAACAAGTGGGTGCTGCACAGTGCCCACCAAATTGTTTCACAGCAGCCAGCGAGGCGCCAGCGAACAGCAAACTCTTCCCCTTCACAAGCATCCCTGCTGCCTACACCACAAGCTCGTGCCTGCGCTGGACTCCCAAGAGGTCTTCCACAGTTTCTAAGAATACAGCTAACATTTCACTACTTTTACCACACATGGAAAATATTTTAATTAGTATAGGAAGAACCACTGTAACTAACTCCAGCTGAACCGCACGCATAAATAAGCAACAAGACTTTTGCCATTATTTTGTTTGCTTTATGAACTGCTTGTGTGCTTGAAAACTTCATTCGGAATGGAATTAATCAGTGCTAACTCTCGCCCAGCAGACTGAAATCCTGATGTCCCTTGCTGCCAGCAGTGAGCTCCAGGTGACAGCAGCAGGGTGACACAACTGTCCCGACCTGCCTGCACCACCACCTACACTAATGGGATCCCAGCTCGCCAGGGGAAGATGAGGAAGGCAGGCAGAGACCAGACCAAGATGAAAACTATAAAATGGGTGGACTTAGTGTGCTCTGAGCACCTTCTGTTCCATAAAAGGAAAAATAGGTAGTTCAAAATCCATGCCTTAACATGATCACAAAAGCCGGGGCATGTCTACTTCTGTGGTATCAATTTATTTTTCAGGAGCTGCTCCAAGCAAATATACTTGCATGTTTGCTTGCATGCAAGTTTCCTGAATAGGCCCAACTTCATCGCCATGGAAAAATAAAATTAAAAAAAAAATCAGAAAAGAGGAGCCTTCCCATGCAAATGCTAACAGAACCTTCATGGCAGCAGCACTACTGGGAGCTGCCATTAAAATAACATTCTTACTGCACTTGTGCCTATTTTCGTTAGATACTCTTCTAGCAGCAGTCATTTCCTAGATAATGAGCCTGTTTTGGAGAAGAGCTAATTTAGAAAATCAGAACAGGGTTACCACCAGCAGACATTGTTTTCTTAATAAATGATCATTTTATTTTGAATAAATGTGCAGTTATGCCCTGTCAAGATGTTCTTGCTTTACATGAAATTTCTCAGTATTCAAAAGGTTACAGTGTAGCATTTCTCTTTAAATAGACAGTGTTGACGCAATTCTCACTAGTAAGCAATCAAGCTTACTAAGTAGACAACATTTATTTAGAGACACAAGAAATGGCTAAGTAGCAACTGCCCCTTCTCCACTGGATTTTGTGTACAGTGACCATGAAATAGCATGCAGCATTTCTAGGTAATAAAAAGTCACATAGGTCACAGCCGTACGTGAACCACCAATCTGCTAATCTAAAGAGGACATGGTGATTCTTTTAATCCACATAAGAATAGAGCGTACAGCCTGATTGCTACTGACTGTGTGCTGCATGAAATCCAACTCAAGCTGTTGGGCCAGATATGGATGGAAAAGCCAAATTTCCTGCCACTTGTGCTTGGCCATTCTCTACTAGGGAAGATTCCTGAAATAATGTGAGTGTCGGGCATGGAAGAGCCACCACTAGGAGAAGAAGGGAAGAAGCATTTCCTTCAACGTGATCCGCATGCTGTGCTGATTTCCAAGCAGTAAGTTTGGCAGAAGCTAGAGGGATCCAGAACTGCAGTAACAGCTGTGATGCTGAGCAAGCTCCATATCAAGCTATGCAAATCATTTGCTGTTGGCACCTGGCTCTATCATTAAGAACAAAAACCTACAGGGGGAAAAAAAAAAAAAAAAAAAGAATAACAGATTCCCACTGGGAGAAAGAAAATAATAGTAATAAAAAGGCAATCATTTAGCTCCTTCTCGTCTCTCATGATTTCAAGAAAACTCAATATTCCTCATACCCTTCTTGAAAAAAGAGCTTCTGTCACAAGCAACCAGTAGATACCTGCTTAGATAGACCAGGTCTAATGCCTCGTGGGTAAGTGAATCCTAAAGCCAGGATGCCACCAGACTTCTGACCAATGCTGCCTTGAGCTGGACCATTCTACCGCTCCAAAAATCTCATCGGTAGAAGTGGTATGAGATGTGAGATGCGTTCGTGCATGTTGATGGAAGGCAAAATGGAAAATAAAGACAACCAACTGATTTCTAGAGATTCTGTAATTTTCAGAGGCTTTGTCTGGTAAAACGATCTCTTGTTTAAGATGGTAAATAGCCATTTGTGTGCTGCAGCTGTCAGTTGTATATTACGGGTTCTTCAAAACACTCCAAGAAGCCCACCAGATATTGGAAGATAGAAAAAAGTGTCTCCTATTGTTAAGCCTTTCCAAAAACACAGATATAGCGAAGTCCAGAGAAAACCAAAATGTCAAAAGCAGCTTAGCTTTCAAGTTCCCTTTAAAGTCCTTCTTCAAATCCTAAAGCAACTAACAAGAGGACTAAATGGTCTCCCTTCCTTTGGTAGAGGTTTGCTCTTAAAATAAGGTTAAAATAAACAAATATTATTAGAGGGAATTCACTCCTGGAGAGCTTTCATAGCTGAATATTTTATCAGTGTGTCAAAGATGATACATAAAGTGCTTTTTAATCAAAATCCTCTTGATCACCACCCACAATTTTCCATTCCTCTGAGCACCTCTCTACAGATCTCTGTGGTTCCACTGTCATCTTCAGCCTAGCACTAGTCTTGTGGTTTTGGGGCAAGTTAGAAGAAAAGTGACAGGGGCCTCATGAAGAGTCATGGCAGATTCTGCTCTAACTCCATATATGAATACATGGTTTTGAGATGAGCTGAAAAATTGAGGCACTCTGGATTAAAATAGAACGAATTCACTGTAGTAGAAACACTCCACACAGCACTAGTCTGAATCATAGAATCATAGAATGGCTTGGGTTGGAAGGGACCTCAAAGATCATCTAGTTCCAGCCCCCCTGCCGTGGACAGGGCTGCCAGCCACTAGCTCACTAGATCAAACTGCCCAGGAACCCATCCAGCCTGGCCTTGAACACAGCCAGGGATGGGGCAGCCACAACTTCTCTGGGCAGCCTGTGCCAGCGCCTCACCACTCTCTCAGGGAAGAATTTCTTCCTGATGTCCAACCTAAACCTCCCCTCTTTCAGTTTTAGCCCATTCCCCCTTGTCCTACCATTATCCACCCATTCAAAAAGTCAGTCCCCCTCCTGCCTGTAAGCTCCTTTCAAGTACTGGGAGGCCGCAATGAGGTCTCCCTGGAGCCTTCTCTTTTCCAAGCTGAACAGTCCCAACTCCCTCAACCTTTCCTCACAGGAGAGGTGCTCCAGCCCTCTGATCAT
>VXAV01001465.1:42129-52647 GCA_013399715.1 Alectura lathami | reverse complement strand
GGGACGATCACCTCCCTCTCCCTGCTGGCCACCCCTCTCTTGATGCAGCCCAGGATGCCATTGGCCTTCCTGGCTGCAAGAGCGCACTGCCGGCTCATGGCCAGCTTTTCGTCAATCATGACGCCCAAGTCCTTCTCCGCAGGGCTGCTCTCAAGGAGTTCTCCCAGTCTGCACACACACACCTGGGATTGCCCCGACCCAAGTGCAACACCTTGCACTTGGCCTTGTTGAACCTCACCAGGTTCTCGTGGGCCCACTTTTCCAGCCTGTCCAGGTCCCTCTGGATGGCATCCCTTCCTTCAGGGGTATCAACTGCACCACTCAGCTTGGTGTCATCAGCAAACTTGCTGAGGGTGCACTCGATCCCACAGCCTAAGTCGTCGATAAAGATGTTGAAGAGCACCGGTCCCAAGAGGGACCCCTGGGGGTCACCGCTCGTGACCATTCTCCACCTGGACGTAGAGCCACTGACTACAACCCTTTGGCTGCTACCCTCCAGCCAGTTCTTTATCCAGCGAACAGTCCACCCATCAAATCCACATCTCTCCAGTTTAGAGATAAGGATATGGTGCGGGACCATGTCAAAGGCCTTGCACAAGTCCAGGTAGACAAGTTAGACTGTTAATGAAAATATTAACAGTTCTGTATAACAGTCAAAGGATTTGTACTTGCTTGGTTTGCCATGGCTGCTAATGGGTAGAAGACGCACATGCATGCACCACAGACCGCCCGGCTGTTACTGACAACAATACATGAATTAATTGCTGTTTGCTAATGCCTTTTACTTACTTAATCTAGTCATACATTTTGTTTCAGGGTAATATAAAAATCCCACTTCTGACATTAAAAAGAGATTAAAATATAAAGTGTTGGTTTTCCAAACCAGTGACAACAGTGACTTAAACGTCTAATCCCATTAATTACTAACGACGATCACGGTTTAGTACTGCTACTGCACTGAAGTGTCAAACAAACAAATGCGAGGGGTGTACATCCTCTGCATGTGTATTCACACAACACACTCTTTCTTGTTGAAGAGGTTTGTGAAAAGGCCTGAAAATGTTCCTTAAAAACTGTAATGTTGGTTTTGGTCTTGGGTGCATCTCGCTATACCAAACATTGTGCATGTACCTGAACATTGCCGAGAATCAGAAATTTGTAAGAGCAGAGGCACCATCAGCCCATCTGTGACATCTGTATGTCATTGTCCAAAAAAACCTCACTATTTGAGCCCATTGCCTGTATTTGAGGAATAGCAGACATTTTAGAATGCTACTTCTTCTTAATTCACTCCAGTGAACACAAATCATTCATGCACTGGTAAACTGTTTTAGGAATTCTCTTTAAAACTTGCTATTTATTTCTGGCTTGAGCTTATCTAGTTTCAGCTTCCTTTCCTTTGACTCTCGTTGCACCTTTTTCTTCTGTATGGCAGCTGTCCTGCCAGTATGGATTCACCATGTTAATTAAAGCACTGAAATTCAATATAATGACTGTGTATCAGAATGTCATCAGAGCTGTATCAAAATTATCACATGTAGATAATCCTGCAACTTACTGAGGTTTTTTGGCCTCAGCAAGAGTTTAAGAAGAAAAAAATTCCGCAAGTGTAACAAGTTTGCTTAGAAACAGAAAGACTCCCCAAGCCCTGGGACTCACCTTCAATTCAGAGTGTTCTGTACAGAGCTAATATCCAGTGCAGAGACTGGTTAGTTAGTTGTTTTTTTTTTTTTTTTTTTTTTTTTTTTTTTTTTTTTTTTACCCAAAGCAAAAGAGAAGAGGGCTGCTCTATAATTTGCAGCCTACATTCTGCATGTTGTCGTGTCCTGTTTAGTTTGGGGAACTACTTGATAAGGAGGCAAATATGCAGTTAACAGCTTTAAAAATACGATTTGCTAGAAAACACATCTAGTAAATCCATTGTGCTAAGCAAAGGTTTGGGTTTTTGTATAAGCAGCAGATGAAAGAGGAGAGACAGAGCCCTTTCCTTCAGTAGAAGTGGCAGATACAGGCACCCTTTCCAGCCTCAGGCAGAGTCGGTGGGCTCAGTACTCTCAGGGTGCAGAAGGAATTAGTGAATGCCCTAGATAGGGGAGCACACTTTAGATCTTTCCATACGAACCAGCGTGAGGACTCACAACTCTATAGCGCCTTGCACAGCAAGCAGTGCCTACTAGAAGCAAACACCTCCCTGACAGGCAGAAAAGGGACCGTGAAGCAGCCTAATTCAGAAAATCGCACTGCGCTGGTGGGTTGTAGCCACACTGTGGAAAAGACATACATAGACACACAAAAGCGCTTGTATTTATTCATCCGCAAGGATCCAACAGCTTCTCTTTTTTCCCTACAGTGGCTCTCTCCCACACTTCTGGATCCACAGATCCACATCATTTAAAGATGCAAATACTCCACATGAGGAAAATGTTGGAGGTTTGAAGACCTGGAAGTGAGAAGTGCCTGAGAGGTAACACATACCAGTGAACACAGAAATGGAACAGAACCTTGAAACACACCATTTTACGTAACACGCAAACGTAAAGAAGTCATGGTGGCACTGATCTGGGTGTACAACCGCTTAGTCCGACAGTCTTGTTTTCAAATTTAACAGCTAATCTTTTACATCAGTCATTTGAGCAGATGATAAGTGGGAAGGGATTTTAGTCATAAAAGCTATCATTTGTAAAGGCCTCATTTAAATATGCCTTAATTAGCATTTTCATAACTGAGTTATCAGGTTTCCATTAAACTCTGAAATTCTCACTTCTGTTCCCACTGGACAGATGTCCACATTGCAAAAATAAAAACTGTACAGAATCTTACAACACTGTCGTTGGCAGGAGCTGGAAAACAGTCGGAAAGAGAGAATGAACAGAAAGAGCCAATCTTCCACCACCCAGTTCTGTGCTGAATCCAGCCATTAAGGCAGCGTGAGAAAGCTGGTACTCTGGGTAAGTGTATCTCCTCGATCTAGGAATGACAGGACTTCTGTCCTTTTTTAAAGTCAATCTGGTATCTTCCATTTGTACTACGGTAAAGCAAAGGAAATAACCAGAACCTCTGACAAAGTTGCAGAATTACATAAACTTTTTTTCCCCCTCCAGATTATATCACATTTAAGAAACGAAGATGACATTCTTGGGCAGTCTTGGAATGATAGAGATCTGGCATGCGCTGTGGAACTGCTCCTTCCCAAGACTGAAAAGTACTGAGCTTTTTTCCTTCATTGGAACTAAAATGTTCAGGGGAAAAAAAAAAAAATCCAAAAACAAAATCCAAAGCCTTTCTAGTCCAAAAATCAGAAGGAATAATCTACAGTCAATTTAAAAGCAAAACCTCAATAGCAATACTTGCAATTATATAAATAATCTTTTTCTTCTTTAGAGCTGCAGTAAGACAGTAATCAACTATAATCATTGCTTTTGAAAATGCAAGATTTATACTGCACAAAATACTTTAAAAAATACAAGAAACCCTCAAAATATGTTTTCTCCATTCAACAAAGAAAAAAATATGAAGCTAAGTCAGGACACTGCAGTATTATTTGCAGCAATCATGATAAGTCAATTTTGGCTTAAACCATGATTGTTATAAACACTCACAAAACATATTATTTACCAGATGGCAATCTTACTCAAGCAAACATCAAACTTATGTTTCATTATGATCAAATAAGGATGAACTTGCCACTGGGATAACCTCCAGCAGTTAAACAAACGCTTCCCCACACAGCAAACGCGATGGTTGCTGTTAGTTGGGAAGCACACAGGGTAACGCCTTTCGCTGGACCTTTTGACTCCAGCACCAAAACTCTTCTTCAGCGTTAAGTGCCTCAGTTTCCTTACAAAGTCGAATACTTCACAGATGTGGGAATGAGGAGCAGGGAATGGCAGATGTTTAGTGAGAGCGCAGATCTGGCTCTCTGCTGTGGCGTTGAGACCGGACTGAAGCAAGCAGCCGGGCTGCGGAGGTCTTAATGAAAATGCAATGTTGCCTTCAGCCATGACACGGCATAGGAAAGGTAAGCATTCAGACACTATGGCCTGAATTAATTATGCACACCGAGGCAGGTGCAGACATATTTATGGGTTGGCTGCAGCCTAGTAAACTGTGTCTGCCTGTGAGAAGTCTTGGGTGCTCATGCTGACTCTGCCATTGATTTGCTCTGTGACCTGAGGCAATTCAACAAAGCCCAAATCTTCGACTTCAGGCACCTTATTCATATTTAGACCCTTAAACAGTGACCTGATTTCCAAGGTGTTAGACATACACCGCCCCCACTGAAGTTAGGTGTAACTACCTACGCAGTAGTACAGGAATCTAAGTTCAGGTTTCTTCATGAAAAACTTGGCCATGATCACTCTGTACCAAAACTGCTCACTGATCCATACAACTTACTGCTGTTCCAGGAGACAAACGCTTGTGTGAAGAAATGCAGAGAGAGCAGAAGACACAAAGGATCTTCATTTCTTGTTCCATGAACACATACACGTGCATAAACATCTATACAAATAAACGTATATACACATAGATATATATGAAGACAAGTTGAAGGAAACTATTTTTCCTTTCTGAAGAAGAGAACTTTTATTTGTTAAAAATGAATTAACAAAAAGGAAATGAAGTAGGAGATGGAATGCCAGTAATACAATACATTACCTGCCACTAGCCGAGCATATTCCTGCAGCCGGCCATGTTACATGCTGTGCTGATAACTGCAGCTTTCCATGCCTGCCCTTTGCCAGTATTGACATGCTATTCTGCAAAGCTTTATCATTAGGTGTAGGAAAAACCAAGGAAACTAAAGAAGTCACACATGCATTAGTGCATTGCAGTGAGCTATTTAGCTTGGAATCAGGAATTTCAGCTTGTGCTGAAATACAAATGCTGGACTACATTTGACTCCAAAAAGTCAATACTAGAACCCCCACTGTCTTCACTGGTACAAGAAAAAGAATTACCCTAGTGCTTCTGCCATGCTATGAGGAAGAAGGATTCTGCAGAGACAACCACGTACATCTTCTGTTTTTCAGGTGCTATACACTACAGAGGAATCATCCAGTGTCATGTCTTTTTGTTTCTTCTGTTTGTTTGCTTTTTATAAAGTTACTGTTAGTCTACATTTAGGTTATACCAAAGAACTCCTATTTTGTGGAAATCATTGAGAAACAGAAGGTAACATTCAACACAGCTTTAAAACAGAGCATGCTGCAGTGAAAACCCTGCTGGGAGTCACAAGGAGGATACAGCAGTGCTGCAGCTTGCATTCTTTGTCCCTTGAATTTGTTCCAAAGATTTTTTGGTATCTGATTAATAACAGGGATGAAGACAAAAACAGGAGGCAATGCCTTAACTCTCTTCCTAGCTGGAAAAAAATCTTTCAGCAAAGTAGTGCCTCTGGGCTCCATGCTGCCCCTTTTTGCAGCAGGACACTGGAATAAGGGTTGATTCTCAGGAAGCTGTAGCTTCTGCGCTGAGTAGATGACACCTCAGCATGGAGGTGGACATGGGGATCACCCAGTTCACGAGAACACACCATGCCTCCTCCCCAGCCCAGCCACAAACCTCTCTTTGGGCCCCTGTCTTTCTCCTGTGTGCATTACCATGTATGCACAAACAGGCTGGAGATTAAATGTATATTTTAAGGCCAATTGTTATCTTTCACCCTGTATTTGAGAAGGGCATTTTCCCATATTCCCATACTTAATACAGAAATATCATCAAATAATGAATACTCCCGTTCAGGGTTCCCATGCTTTTAATAACATTTATCGAGCAACTACCCAACCTTTATCCAACTACCCAACTAACCTTGGCTTCCATTTTAAGATGTACCAGTGCCTCTTGAGAGAGCAGGCAATCACAGAGTTATAAAGACACCCTAAGGACATTGTCTAAAATAGTCATTACATATAATTTCTAATCCAAGTATTCACAGTTATAAGTTTAATAGGCATTAAAGAAAAAAATAAAAATGAAATATTTTTACTCCTACAGAGAATTAAAACGTGAACTCCTCTTTTTTCTCTTAATTCCAGTTTCTCCTCTTCTTCAGAGCAAGTGCTGAAGATGTAGTACTGGCTCTGGTGTGAAAGCCAACTCCACATCAGCATCTCCAGCAGACAAAAATCCGCTGAATCTTTAAAAGAAAGGACAACATGACAGTCTTCTATGTGCTCTGCCACACTGTTGGTAGTCCACGGGAGCAAGTGGGCATGTGCAGAGACTGGCTGGACTATGTGTATCTATTTCTGGTAGAAAGGAAGAACTAAACACAGCTTTATCAAAGATCAGAAAAGAGAATGCATATTTTGATGGGTTACCGAAGATCCGATGTACATCTCTACACATCTGGGTTCCTTACGTGAAGCAGTGTAAGGAGTGACAAGAGTGTTGTGTCACATTACTAGCCAGAGAAGAAGAGGAGAAGGCCAACCTTCACATGAAAGTCAACCAAGTTTCAAAGAAAAACCTTTTTTTTCATTCTAGTTTGCCTTTTTTCAGAGAAGCCAGGATCAAGTTTGATCTGCATTTAGACCTGCTTCTGAAGCCTTACGCTGTAGGGCTTGCTATTTGTGCATGCATTTCATCTAGGGTTCAGGAATACCAAACATAAATGCCATAGAAACCATGGATTAGACAAAATTTCATCTCTGATAGTAAGAGATGGCTTCTCAGATCCATGGTGTCAGACAGCTAGTGGGGGCTGCAGGACCTGAAGCGCTGTAAGTAAAAAAAGTGGGACAATAGCAGACACACCTTTCATTGCCATTTACTTTGACCGGATTCAACATCCACCTAATTTTTACCAGGCTTATTTCTACAATTGCAATGTAAGTGAATGCCATGGTTTTCCAGAAGTATTCCATATCATGACATCATGTAATAAGAAGCAAGTTAGGGCAGCAAGAAGGAAGTGCTTGGATAGCATACTGACAGCATATGCAACCTTGGAGATTTATTTGTTAAATGCAGTTGTTAAAGGTTTCATATCTCAAGTCCAGGATTTCCAAAACACATTTCCTTTTTGCAAAATTTCATCTGACATGAATAAGACAAGGAAACAATAAGTATTTCTGAAAACCTCCAGCCAAGATGTACACTGTATCTTTAAAACCTAAATATTCATTTGAGCACTGAATCTGTCATCGCATCACCATTCAAACTCCATTGTGAAATGAACTCACAACTTTGATTTCTCCATGTTATGCTCATCTTTGATTAAGAGTCGCTCATGCTGAAGATATGCTCAGCAAGAAAGATTAACTAAAATGACTTGCATTATTTATCAGCACTAATTCTGATGTACATTAATCACATGCTATTACTGGCATCGCTACAGAGAAAACAAAATCAAAAATAAGACTTTCCTTCTCGAAAGAAAAAAGTTTACCTTGTATTGCCACATATGTATGGCTTTTGCCTTCTACAGCTCAATGCTTCATACCCATTTTTATTACACACAACAAGACTGATTTCAGTAGAGCTATAGCTCCTTTGCTTGTATGTGAAATGAGCACCACACGTGAAGTTCTGGCCCAGTTTCCACAGTCTTCAATGACACAGAAACCAGACTTACCACTAATAACCTCGTAGTCCTTACTAAATTGTGAAGGCTTTATTTTCCTTTAATGTGATGAATTCTCACAGAGATGCATATTCACATCAGGTACCTTAACAGGAGAAGGTCTTCTATGCAGTCAATGAAAATAAGTAGGGTCCCCTTTGGGCACTCTGAAGTCTCTTGTGGATGCTCTGTTGACTTTTATAAACAGCTCTGGTCTTGCCTTTAATTATTTCAGCTAGCTGTCTATAATGAACAAGCCTGGAAACACCTCAAGTAATTTCCACACTCTCCAGAAATGCACATTTCTTTCGAGATCTTAAAAAAGCAACTTTGTTATTGCAGTGTAATAAATCAATGATGGTCATGGAGAGTCTCTCAGTAACAGCATTTACATATTGCATACAAGATGCAGCACCAGCAGTAGAAACATCACATAACAATCCACAACAGCCCTCTGCTAATTTGTAGCTGGAGTTTAGCGTGAAATGGTGCAAAAACATTTAATTAAAAGACAAAAATAAGAAGTTACAGTCAAAGCAATCTATGACAAATACAGGAGGGCTTTTTTTGTTTGTTTGTTTAAATTTCTAATTTCTCATTTTTGAACTGATGTGATAGTCAAGGTCACATGAGGCAACGCGGACAAACTTACACATATTCTACAAGCTAATAGCATGTAACCAGTAACATTAGTACTCGAATTTTGAAGAACAGAAATCAAAAATACACATTCTAATGCCAGAATGCAGGTGACATCTTAATCAACTATTTCTGTACTAACAGATTTCACCATCAAGACTATGAACATGTAAAAAAACAACAACACAGAGTCAAAAATATGCATTTAAAAATATTCTAGATGCTAAAATGACAAACCAGTAAAAGCAAAAGATTGTCTTTCTAGGCACCAACACAAGTTTCTGATCCGAGCAGGTGTTGAACATTAGTGTCTCCTTACCCTAACACAAGGCACATGAATGCTGTGCATTAAAAAGTCAACAATGAGGCATCTTTTAGAGCACTCAGGAAATTCCTTAAGAGAAAGAAATATCACCAGGCAGCACTGCTCAGGAGAAATGCAGCGACCCCTCCGCATAAATGCATTGAGGGTCACACCTGCTCCTTGCCTCTCCCGTCTTTGCACACTTCTGTTAGGCAGCAAGCAGTGTTATCACCCTAAACTTCCCAGCGCGTTTTGCTGTCAGAAGAAGGGCAAGCTGCACCCTGCGAGCAGTGCTGAAGCCACGCAGGGCAGCTGGAGCTGCAGCCATGAAGCTGGCACATGGCTTCAGACCCTGCCCACCACGGCCCCACGTTCTAGCCCCCAAATCCAGTGAGTGTCCTCAAAATTCATTGCAGCAGAAGACGCACTTTCCTTTCCAACATGCCTTGCAGAGGCTAAGAATATGGGGCAGGCATGGAAAAGAAAGGCACCGAGCATCTCACAGTGCACGCTTCCCCTTCCTGCAGGGCGAACCAACAGGGATTCGGGACCAGTGCTGCTAGCGGCCAGCTGCACCCTTCTGCTCGTCTTCTGGACAGTCACAGCCACTGTCTTCTGAACTGGCTCTGGAACTTGCAGATAAACCACCCTGTAAGGCCATTGCAATCTGTCACAAACTCGAGATAAAAGAAATCATTCTCTCCGACAGCAAAATGCTTCGTCTCCAGCTTTTTCCAGCCCAAACAAATGGCATTACTTAATTTATCAGGTATTCTTACAGCTGGCCTCCCAGACAAATCTGTGCAGAAGCTCATGTGGTCTTCAGCTTAAGAGATAAGATGTGAGTGGAAGTTCCCCTCTACTAAAATAAAGTTAGCAATTGTAAAAATAATTAGTAGTTCCTTATTTTTTTTTTATAGAGAATATTTTTCTCACAAAGAAAAAATGGAACTAGGCGAAAGTAAAATCCTTCATGTTACATGAATGATAGAAAAAGGGGAAATTGCTTAAGGTTTGTAGATAGCTGGAAATAACNTGGATATGTGAAAAAAAAAAAAAAAAAAAAAAAAAAAAAAAAGAAGTGAAAAAGAATATTCTCACCAAAATCCGGAAGAGGCTGACACTTCGTCTTACACTCAGAGAATTAAGTATTTATAAACTGTTGCAATACTATTTTTATATATTTTCCTCCATCATTCAAACATCAAACCTATGCTACTCAGAGAAACACTGGCACTACAATAAAAACATCACATTGTCTTCCTGAATTTTTTGTTCATATTTATTGGTCTAGACATACTACATTAGACTACACCCGCATATGACAACTCACAGTCTAGAAGTCTAAGGTTTCCTAATTTCTACAGAAATGTGCAAGGACAGTGTCTTTAATACATGAGAAAGTTAAATAAAATATATCATCATTCTCTTCCACTATCTCAACCATAATTGCACTGAAATTCTTCTTATCACTTCAATAACTAACGGCATCTTATCATGTAAATATTTCTACAGGACAATTAGGGATCTCTGTTTGCCTTCAAGTGAATTTAAAGAGTCATCTTTAATAAAACAGAATAAAGCTAAGAGGTGTCAAGTATCATCTCTCAGCTACCAAGCACCCCCATGCTTCCACCACATTATACAGGACTAACTTGCCTGGCAGTTTCACAGCTACAATCTGGACTTTGTCAACTTGTTGGCACTAAAATGAAAATGAAAACCAAGAAGATTACAGCTGGCGGTGTCATTTTAATAGCAAGTTGCTGAATAGCATTCCAGAGAGCTCAGCTTCACCTGGTACAAACTCCTGGAGCTGGAAGAGTGCTACCATGGTGCCTGAGGACTGCCAAGGCCTGGAAGGCCACCTACGGCAGTGAGCGACAGCATCTCAGCACCCTGCGGGGCTGTGCTACTGAGTGCCAGCCGTAGCAGGCACTGCATAACGGGGTGGGATGGGATGGGATGGGACAGGATGGGACGGGATGGGATGGGACAGGATGGGATGGGA
>VXAV01001465.1:31389-41999 GCA_013399715.1 Alectura lathami | reverse complement strand
GAATGGGATGGGATGGGATGGGATGGGATGGGATGGGATGGGATGGGATGGGAAGGAAGGCACATGAGCTGACAGTGCTGTTCAGAGCCTCTGCCATACCATGGGGAAGGCAGCCAAGGTGTGTTACTACTGTGCAAGCTGCCAGAGCCCAGCAGAGGTCCTTTACTACTTGAGCAAATTCAGGCGCATCCACCCCAGCGCGCTGCAAGCACAGGAAAAGCTGTTTTTGTGCTCGGGGCAGAAAGCACCACCAACTGGATGGAGGGATGCATCGACGAGGGAAAGGTGGAGGGTGAATGCTGCATCTTCTGGTGGCACACAGCACAGAGCGTTCTCCTAAACTGCAACAGAAAGCTCTGGCAAACTTCTGTTCCCTTAAAGTCTTCTTCGAATTCTGCCTCTATTTTGGACTTGTGCTTTAAAAGTAAAATCCAGCACTGACAGCACATTGCTGGCTGATTTATAGAACAGTTGGTGTAACTTCCCAAACAGGGTTACAGCGCTTTAGATTTAGGGCCAAATTTTGTTCTTACAAAGCTATTCATCATTTCCCCAAACACTCTTGGAAAGGAACTCCAGCAGTGTCCAAAAGCAGAGCTGCGGCAGCAGCTTCCAGGCTCGCCTAGCAATAGGTGTCACCAAAGAAGAAGGGTGGGGAAGGAAACAACATTATATATACATTCCCCTACTCACAGCTCTAAATCAGAGCTCTCTGCCCAAATCAAGGGTTTCTATAATATCTCCTGAATCTTTAACAAACATATGCAGACAGTAGGGAAAGAAATAACAAACTACATATGCAGTAATAGGAGGAGAGAGAAAAAAAAAAAGAGACATAGTATAATTGGGACAGAAGGAAATAATCCTCCCAGCCTAGTGCTTGGTCTCAGAACAAGCATGACGGAGGACTTATTATTTGAATCTATGTTGGATGAAGAAAATTAAACAATTTTTTAAACGGCAAGTCTACAGAAGCTTATAAAATGCTCTCTTAGAATGAGTTACATGAGCAATAGATCTAAGAAGTCCGAATTTTCACCCCTCAAAAACTATACATTTTCATCCCTATCCCCACAAAGTGCAAGAGAAACACTTACCAAAGGAAAAAAAAAAAAAAAAAAAAAAAAAAGAAAAGCAAAGGGTAATGCATAATTCAGAGTCAGAAGTATTAGCCCTTGCCAACTGGACAGCTACAGGAGTCTCTCCAGTGGTTTACTCAGAATCTCTTCAAGTGAAAGAAGACGGTTTGTTAAAAATGACACCTTAGGGATGCATATATAATCCCTTTCTGACTTCCATGTCATGTTTCCTCAGTTTACTTCAAGTCAAAATACATTTTTTTCCCTTGCTCCTAGCCCTGTAGGGTCAACCCTGCTAATGAAAATCAAGCCGTCTTTTTTCTGCTATCAACAATAGTCAGATAACAAAATACAGGTTCTGAACTTGGCATGTTTATTGTTGGCGATGATGTATAAGCCGATAGCAGACAGCTTCATTTTCTCTAAGCCGCGCTGACCCTGCAGAGAGAGCTGGAAAAAAAAACTTTTGGTTTTGACTAGTAGTAAAACAGTTGAGCAAACATGACATGACATGGATGTCAGAGTGCATAATATAATGGCGTGAACTTCAGGAACATCCAGAGAATATATGGAAATGTTAAAATTTATGTATGTAACCTTTGGAACATGGTTTATGATCTTTCATGTTTTAATTACAGATATTAGTATGCTGATCAGAGACAAATTAAAACTGAAAGAAAACCAGAAAGATGCCTGTCCAAAAAACCAGATTTTTTTCTCTTACATAACTTCTGAAGTACACTTGTAAAGCTCTACAGGGCACAGCACAGACTGCATGGCCATCAGAATATAAATAACGTGCAACTCTTGTAATCTGCATGTACCGGGATATGCAGACTAACGTCAGGGTATTGCAGGTGACCCATAAAGCGGCAGCACACCCGTAACAGCTTTGGAACCTCACTGGAACAACTATGCAATTACTGAAGTTTCAACAGCAAGCAGGGTTGAAAGTTATCAAGTAACAGCATGAAATTACGCAGAAATTACAGTTTAGTGTTGCGACCAGTTTGCAACAGACAGGAGTCCTCTACCATGCCCTCTGGTGGGAGAAAGCGATGCCATGGTTCATTACCACACAAAGCTGGCAGTGCCCTGAGGCATCACCCACTGCGAGCCGCTTTCCGCCCCGGGGCAGCCGGGCTGGCAGCCCACTGCCTCTGTGTGCATCCACAGCCACCGCGCGGCCCGCGGGTCTGCGCCCCTCAGGGGTGCACCAGCTTTGCTCGTCTGGGCTGAAACCACAAGCTCCACACCTCAGAGCCATGCTGAGAGCGAGGGGAGGGGCTGGAGGAAAAGAATCAGAGCTCTCTTCCCTGTTACAGACATGCGGCTGCGCAAAATACAGGTGAAAGTAGAACTGAATATCCAGTTCCAACAAGACAACCTAGCAAGGGATGAACGTATTCAAGACCTAAACACGTTTTTATTCAGAGGTATTGATTCTAATGAATCCTACCACTCCACATTTGATTTCTCCCTTTACTGGTATTTCTTCCGGAAGGAACGGCATGATAAGATGCCAAGGCCTTTAGGAAGAATTTACTTTGACCACAGCCATATGAACTAGGATCCAGCATTTCAGAAGAAGTTTCACACTTCACCAAGAAGATATGGAATTACAGGTTAGAAGTAATACTGAGTAGGAGTGTACTAGAAAAGATAAAAGTGCATCGATATGAATTTCTACATATGTAAGTGTTTAGGAAAAATGTTTAGAAAAATGTAGGGTGAGGTAATACTTTTTCTAGACATAAAAATGCAAATTAATTTTACTTCAGAGTATGAATTCTATATTTGAAGACATCAATTTCCTTTTCTCTTAAATTTTAGCATTCCTTATGCAGAACAAAAAACTCGTCAGCCTGAAACACTGCAGCTCTTTGGGGTACAGCCGTTCACAGAACACCCACTGAAATGGACAGGAATTTCTGCTGCAGAGGCGCAAGGTTTGCAATAGACACCGCCTTGTGCACACCGACTGCAGAGAACGGGCTCCAGCATGGGGCTGAGAAACACTTCTCTGGGAGGGAACGTTACAGCACAGCTCTTTACTCTTCTCAACACAGAGTGCCAAAGATTTGGCAGGGGTTTTGCATTGATGCTAGCCATTGAATTTTACAGTAAGTGATACACACGTTGATTATTTTTCTGATAGTCTTGGACTCCCTCCAAGTGTGGCATGTGGTTTTTTTTAGTAGAGGGATTTGCAGGGAATTGTGAGGTGTTCTTAAATATCTAAGGTAATTACTGAATCTACTACAAAACAGTAACTTTTCCTTTGATCCCTCACATATACCCTCACTTTAGCCATTTTTCTTGCTGAGCAATGCTCAACAGAAACGTCACTTCATTGAGTAGCCTCTTCCATATTCACAAGAACAGGGATTCATACAGGGGCTGAAACAAAGATGCTGCAAGGGATGCTGGGCATCTGAAACAAGCAATTGCTTGAAGGAATCCAGGCACCAGGGGGATGATCCGCAGCTGCCTTGGGCCTGGCCATTTGCTTTTTTTCTGAAAGCTTTCTTCAAAAGTAACTGATCCGACAACGTGTTCCAAAGAAAACTTTGCCAAGGCCTTGTCAGACATACTGAAATCACCCAGTATGCTCTAGCATAAGTTCAGCTCAACTCAACTAACACAAGCTGAGAGGAAAGATAACTTAGGATTCCTGGTCCTGGATTTGGTATAGCAATAAGAGACCCTATACTTACAATAAATGGGTGGGTATCAGAAACCAGAACGGAAAACAATTTGTTTTTGTAAGTCACTGTATATATGATGAATTAAGGCATGAATAACAAAAAAAAAAAAAATGTGTATTGTATGCTACAGTTCTTGTAAGTTACGATGAATTGTCCCTTGCTTTCTATGTCTGCCAAGAAAGTTTATTTTTGACTTCGTTCATGGTCAGAACCAAGAGCACATGACTCACCCATATAAGGTGGCAAGCATTTAAATGTTCTTGTTGATGTTCTGTTCCCCAACAATAAAATCCTTCTGCTAGTTCAGAACTCTGTTTTCAGTGCATCCTGGCTTCTAGTCTTCTTCTGCCATTAAGAAAAAGATGTTGCCACCTCTTGCTCGAAGTTCCCCTGTTCTTCAGGTCTCCTTCCTTCTGACCCAAGCCACCCCTGCTGTGCACGCTCTCAGCAGGATGCGCTGATACCATCTGACAAGGTTTATGCTTACCAACCAGACTCAGCGACCTTGACTAGCGAGGACAGAGCTTCACTGCCTTTCCCCTAAGTGCCCCCAAATGCCTCAGAAAGGAGCCTCTTCTTGCCAGCCCCTTTCCTAGCACTGCACCAGGATTCCCTTTATATGCTGACATTGCTTGCTCCAAGCCCAGACAGATGTTCACTTGGCCAAGGCGGGCTGAGCTAACCCTCGGGTTGTTAAATTTGAAGTAAACCAATACCTGTACATGTTGGAATAGGCATTAGAGAAACTGGGATTTCAGTACTAAGTCAGAATAAGTCATTATCAGCCCCAAAAGGCTCATTAGCAACTGTTCTGAGGATAGGTTTTTCCTGGATTAGTCGTGTTCATTTTTCCATCTTTAATATATGATTCTCTATAAAGAAAAGTGAGCAGAGTATTCTGAGTCCCTGAATTAGCTTAGCTTGACTGAAGGCAACCCTATGTAAACATTCCTCTAACTACAGCAGTCAAAGTCAAAATTACAAAGAAATAGTAATTGTATCACGTGAAAACAATTTTTTTTTTCCTCAAAGTGAGCAACACGAATTGTAAGCAACAGCTTTCAAAAGGAATAGCATCAAATACCAAATTCAATCATTTTTTCATGTTGATCTCTTTAAAAAACGTTGAGCAATTTTTTTTCACTCTCTCTAATTATCCCAAAAAAAGAACAAAAGTCTCTATTTGCTTGATTTTTCATTTTGGGCTGTCTAAGCACTTAACACCAGAATTCTGCCTTCAGGGTAAAAGCTGCAACAAGTTGTGCATTCGAAAACTGGGAGTTACAAGCGCTCAGAACATTCAGACTCAGTGAACGCTCTCAGGATACACATCACAGCGCTATCTGCTGAAGTGCTACCACTGCTTTAAAAGCATAAATGGCAGGGATTTGCTGGTTTTCGGCAACCATCACCATGGCGAAACTCCATCTAGGAATCAGGCTAACAGAGGCAGGGCTGGCACACTGTTTTACCTCGTGCTCCCACCAGGATCCTGCAGTTAGGTCAGGATCCCCAGAGCTGCTCTGAGGAGGTCAAAGCGGTGCTGCTCACAATGCTAATTCAACAGCCCACGCCGAGGTGCACAAAGCAGAGAGGGAGCTGGGCAGCAGTGCACCAGCCAGCAGGCAAGGAGCTTGGCCTGATGCAAACACTGAAAGAGGGGGAGCTGAGCCATTCTTTCCACGGCCTTGCAAGGACTCAAAGTGGGAAAGCCGAGCTTCGTAAATGGCCCTTTGCTGCTCTAAGCCCCCCGTCTGACCTGGTCAATACCCGGCTACACGCACAGTACTTGGTAGCTCTTTCCAGCCAACGTGCAACTCTACAGAGGCTATTTAGAAGAGAAAGAGCCCATCCATTTCTGTCACACAGAAAAAATGTTTTCAAATAAAAAGGAGCAATGAGACATTCCTTCATCTTGCTTTGAAACTGTGCTACTTCACCATACTGTTTTCATTGTCTAATAATTCCCTGTTTCTAAGATGGAGTAAACGACTGCCACAGACACAGAGCTCTGCAACACACTTCTGAACTCCATCAGACTACCACTTCGCTTAATTCTACCTCCAGTCCTCAGCACTGGCCAAATGCTTCGTCAAATGCTTCCCAAGAAAAATCACACTGTGGGTGAGGGTGGCTCTCAGGGAAACTTGCTTTTCACTTTCACAGAATCTGCAGATTTTACCTAAGCGCAAATTCCCCCCAGGGTGGTGCCAATACTGTGACACATTGCTCTTTCCCAAGCTCATTCTGAAAGGCAGCCTCTAAGTCCCCAGAAGGTACAACCTTTTCTCAGCTGCTTTTCACCCTCATCACAAGCCCATACCTCCACTGAAGTCCGTGAGCTTCTTGTGTAGAAAGGAGTGCCTAAATAGCATCACATTCAAGAGCTGAAAATTTTAAATCTTGTATTTTGGCAGATACTGTTTTAAAACACTAAATAGCCTTCATTATGACTCAGTAAGCTTTACATCTTTAATTATTAAAAAAAAAAAAAAAAAAAAAAGTTAGCTGCCAATACCAATATACCATTCTCTTAAATAGAAGAGGAGGAATGCACATTCCAACAACACAACAAACCCACATCTTTTAAACATCCTCTAATTCAGACAGCATGCTGCATGTTACATCTGATGTGGCAGTTGTTATGGAAACTACGTGGTTTGATTGAGTAGCAGAATAAATACCCACCTAAAGCCAGCATGATGGGCCAGTACATAAATTAAGTACTCTTGGCTGAAATTACCTATGGTTTTTAGAGTATTAACATTTTTTAGTCAAATATTGTATGATGAAATATAATTTTTCCAGCTAAACATTTCCCTAACATTTTTTCTTCACCCTATTTTCTAGTTAGGCTACAAGTTAATAGAAGAAATATCCTGTACCAAAAATCTAAACCAATTTTTATCAGTGTGGCACTTATAATTGACATTTAGAAGCTGACGTCACTACTAAAAATACAATGAAAGCAAATGTAGAATTTAATCCCACCTGCATTTTACTATTCCACCTTGTATCCGGAATGGAGAGTAAAATAAAAACTACCACAATAAAAATTACCCCTCCCTTCCTTCCAAAAAAATAAGTGAAACTGTCACATTATTTCCTTTAACACGCACCACGGCTTTGTATGAAAGCAAGGTTTAATTTTTTCTATCTTTTATCATCTGGGTTTAATAAGCATGAAAGTTCAGAAGGCAAGAAGAAAGAGATATGTAATTGTTTTCATCACGAAAGAATTCTGGTGTAAGGCAGTTGCTGACTCCTGCAGATAATACACTAACTGCACATCTTAATATAAACATTTCAGTCCTTCCCCACGTTCCAACATAATTAAGAGGCAGGTTGCATAACTTTTGAAATAAAACATATTGACTTTTGTTTTCCTCACGCACATTTCTGCAGAGAACGTTCTGCCAAGGCAGAAACTACAAGCGCAACAGGCACACATATCACAAACTTCACCATAATGGGCATGCATTCACCCATTGGATCAACATCTTTCAATTTATTAGCATGACAAAGGACACAATTATTTTGGATATGCCTGAATGCAATTTTCATTAACTTTGCAATGATTTATTAACAAAAGTGTCAGGAATGTAATAAAAGCAGCAGGACTCCTCAAAATGCCAAAATAAAAAAAAAAAAAAATGAAGAATACAGCAGAATTTCCAAACATGCCTTGCAGCATCAGGTCAATAAGGTTGCTTGATTCTATCAAAAGCATCACCATGGTGAGTGAACTCTGCAATTAACAAAGAGTAAGCACAAAAAATGCTAATATCTCATTTGAATGTAATTATGCACAGATTACTGTTCACTGGAACAAGAAAAGGGATTTTAATTGTCACCCAAAGTTATGTGAAAACCCAGGGTTCTCACTAACTTTTTTTGCTCAAGAGACTTGATGTACTACAAAAAACGAAGGGTTCACAGATCCCTGTGTTCCGTGACTTTGCAAGACGACTGTGCTGACTTTCTATCAGGTACGCAGCTTCCTGGAGTCCTCTTTGTAACATCTCCCATGTATGTTGGCAAGGTTAGTTTGTAATAAGTTTCCCCATCGTTTGCATTTTAATACTATTTGATCTCATTTACATGTTTAAATTTGTTCCTGTAATAAAATTCATTAGTATGTTTATCATAACCACATAATGAATATAGCCCTTATGTAGAATAAAAAATTGAAAGTACATTAGAGACATTACAAGCTGTTTGAAATTACTGTGCTTTGCATATTATACCTTATTAATTAAATTATAAATTATTTATTTATGTATTTCTTTAATCAGGGGCAAGCACTAGAACAATATTGTATTAGTGTAAGAAACACAGTACAACTCCAGCTGATTCACACTTGGACCAGCTCCACACACAGGAGCACAGATTCATTCTGCCACTGGACGACAAATGCCATCCCCCTGCTGTGCATCACGGGACAGGAGAGAACGATCTAAAGGGCAGAGAGGGGAAGATGCTTCCTGAGCAAGTTAAAACTTCCCTTGTTAGGATAAAATCTCCTTTGCCTTCCCTCTCTAAGAGAATAATTAAATCAGATATGCAGATGGAACTGGAGAATAAATCATTATTCAGGCAAATGCTACATTCACATTTTACAGAGCCCACTGATTTAAAAAAAAAAATAAAAGTAAATAAATGAAAAAAAAAATAGAAATTTTCTTCCAGTGTTTTCTAAAGTTCAGCAGACAAGATTTAGCATTTTATGATCACAGAGAAGGTTAGGGAAATATCACAAGAGCAGTGAGTTAGTGATGGAGGGGGTGTTGCTGGCTTTTGGGTTTTATTTTTTTACACTAAACATAAGGAAAAATTAATACATTGATGTGCAACATTATATTTTAAGAAAAATAGAGTTTATCAAAAATTAATAGTTAGCAGTAAGTTATTAGGTCTTAAAAACAAAACTCACAAGATTACAGTAAAATGAAACTGGGGTATTTAAAGGTCAGTGGAATCTGTAGAAAACACTGCAATATGAAGAAAGTCGAAGAAATTAAAACAAGAAGCCAGGAGTAAAATTACTGAATGAATAACTGAGATGGAAGCTGGGAGCTTGCTCTTACTCTGCTACCAAGAACCGTGGCTGAGTTTTAACTTTATTCCCAGTGGAAACTCCGAGCATCACATGATGTGTAACATAACAGTAAGGGAGTCTGAATGGGATGCTACAGCGCGAGCGTCCTTACCATGGTTTGTTTCGCTGCGGTTCTTTCAGTCTAGACAGCCTAGTGCAGTCCCGGGGCCTGGCTGAGCAGCTGGCGCAGTCTTCTGCGCCTAAAGCAGTGAGCTGCAGAACCTCAGCCCTTCCGCCAAGGCCTTAGCCTCTCTAGGGCTTTCAGCAGTCCCAGAAGACACAGGGGAAAAGCCTGACCGAGGCCCTGCTCCCTTCCTTCCACAGCACGGCCTCGTCTCCGTGCCCGTCCCTGCCCTCCTCTCTCCCACGTGCAGGCTCCTATGGCTCGCCACAGCGGGCAGAGAGGGAAAGCTCCCTACGTGTCTGAGAAAGGAAATATTCCAGAGCCTGTCTCAGGGCAACAGGAGTGCAGTATTCTGTGGCTGGACATTACTGTAGAGCTGTAACAAAGGAATACAAACTAACCAGAGCAGCGTGGGGCTGGGCACAGGCTTCTGCTGTGCTTTGAGAAATGTTACCCCAGGTAGATAACTACTGAGGAGCGACAGTGAAATCTTCCACTTCTCACTGTGAAGGGCAGAAGGGACACCGCAGCTGCCCTTCTGCCCAAGAGGCTTCATTATACACCGGTTTCAGCAGACTGAGGCAGTGGTGGATTCAAGGATTGGGAGTTACCAGAATAAATGAACTTATCGCCTCGTCTCAGCATAACTCACCAGCAAGCCTGAGCAATAATGCGAGGTGCTTCAGACACTGAAACTTGCTGGTAAATGTAACGGGCTGATTAAAATGTTGGTTGTACATTATTGTTCTCAGCTTCATTGGAAAAAGGAGGTGAGGGAAACATCCTTACGATGTCATCCTTATACAGACCAGGGCACAGGAGCAGCAGCACAGGGTGTGCTTTTGTTCACTCCTTATCCCCAAGGAATTCCCAGCTTGTGGTTCTCCCACACATCCAGGGCTGAGTCAACGTGCTAAGGACTTCAAAAGCACACAAGACAGGAAGTTCAGAATGGAAAAGTGTTTTGAAAAAGGCATCCTTTTCAGTGAAAATCTGAACAACAGATTATAGAGATGACAGAATTTGCCATTTCTTAAAGCATGTGATGTCTGGGCGGTGGAAATCACTTTGGCACACCTCACTTGGGCTCAGTGTTAAAAGGCCCAGTTCTCTTCAGCTACAACTTACTGAGCAACCCAAAGACACATAGAAATTTCTCTCACAATGGGCACAGAACAAAGCACACCTAAATTATCTTCCATTAGCATTCCAGCATAACTACAGGCAAAACGTCGGCATGACACACAGCACGAACTTAGGACGCGCTGAATGCTAGCAAGCTTTTTGCCAGCCACAGGCAGGATGCTACTGCACACTGACAGGCTAACACTGGAATTTAATTCTAATTTTTGCAAGGACATTCAACAAGAGACTCTATTTTCTATTTTTCACTGAGGTCACTTGGCCTGGTCTCACAAAGTACACACTGTATCAAGGCCACACTCTATCAGATCCATGATTCCCCTGAACAAGCCAGTTCAACACACTGACCCGCTTCTTCCTCCCTCTCCTGCTCCATCATACTTTATAAAATTAATTTTAAAATATGATTGCTTTACAAATTAGAGAATAGCTTATTAACACCTTAAGCCATGTTGGGA
>VXAV01001465.1:10941-28631 GCA_013399715.1 Alectura lathami | reverse complement strand
GGGGGGGGGGGGGGGGTACACCTGCACACAGATTGCCTGCATGAGCTTTTAGCGTATGTTTGCATGCCATGTGGATTTAATACATGCTCACAAATTCCTACGCAGCTGTACAAATTCCCAACATTTTTTTTTCCATTTTAAGTCATGGGTTAACACTGTTTGAAAAGAGCAAGTTTCAACTGCACACAATAGTTAGTGGCTACTGTTGGGTTTGGTTTGTTGTCATCTTCATTGCACATCGCTTTTGTGAAGCTAACTGTAATATTTTCTTTTACAAAGTCTGCTTGCTAATCAGTAGTGGATCTAATCAAGGACCTAATAAGTGCATAATGGTACATTTGCTTCCCAGGAGAAACCACTGTTTCTCATCATACCAGAAAATACCCCCTTGCAAGGTGCAACCAGGATCCATAGGCTCACTGCAACAGTCTAATAATTTAATTGCAAGCCCTTAGGCAGGGATAACTTAAATTACAATTAGAGAGCTCTAGCACTGCTGCTAACATCTGTGTGATGAACACTGTACTGATTAAAGGTTTTTAAAAGAGAACTCAGCACTTCATACTCCAGAACAAGTCACTACACTAACTTTGAAGTCTTCTATCTTACTATTTTAATACTTGTGATGCACTCTGCCTACTCTTTTCTGTGGGGATTCAAAGGATCCCAGCTCAGTGTGGTGTCTGCCCTTTGAAAGGCCTACAGGGGTGTGCTTACATTAGGAATACCTTTTTGGCAGGGTGGAATACACACAACAGAAAGCCGTTCTGCAGCACCAGATTCTTCATGCACACCATGTGCAAACACGGTCAGGCCACCGCCTCCAAGCAGGAGGTGAGCTGGGGAAGGATGCTGAGATCCTACAGCAGCGGGAAGGCAAAGCCATGTCCCTGCTCTCTGCACAGCCGTGCAGACCCCAGTCCTACAGCCAGGCTTCAGCACATGCCCCACGCACCACGTAAACAGCAGTCAGGTGCACTGGAGCAGCTTGTGAGCCCTCTAGGCAAGCTCCCCCCAGTTCTACTCTCACATCCAATAAAGCCTCTAAATAAAGGCACACTTTTGCACAAAATAGAGGTTTTTTTCCTATTGGCCTAGAGGATTGCAGCACTTCCTACCAGAAATCATGCTGAAATAAGAGCATGCATGGAGCATGTGCATATTTCAAGACCAACCGAAGCAGAAATGTTCGTGGATATTGTGACTGCGCAACCACAAACAGCAGTACTCAACAGCAACCTTCATGGCGCAGGAAAAGCCTCGGCAAGCAACCAGAGACACTGTGGAGGCCCTCTCACAGTTTGCTGCCCTGCTCCACCCAACTTGCCACCAAGACGTACACACCTTTTACAGCCACATCCATAACAGAGTGCTGGGCAGCAGCGAGCCCAGCCTTCGGCACCAACAAAGCCAGGAAGACATAGAGCAACAGTGAAATTCCTGGGGCTGTGGTCAGCTCCACCGTAACAGAACAGCAAGATGATACCAAAGATTTACAAGAAACACAGAGGCTCTTCAAGATACCAGTAGGCTTCTGGGTTGTCCAAAGGGAAAATCAGAAACCATCTTACACACCACATTTTGTGCCGTGCTTCCATGTATTTAAATAGCTTGCACTTTATAGGTGTTTTTTTGCTAAAGAGCTTGCACTTGGTGGCGGCCTACCAATAGCCTGTAACACCTAGACCTTATACAGGGCGGGAAGGTCTGCCACATGGCAAGGTCTGTCATACCCCAAAAGGAGGAAACATATTCAAATTATTCCTCTCCTCCCGTCCCCCATACAACGCACACATTTGCACGACACAAAAGTGAATTCACTCAGCCTTATCGAAGCAGGCCCAACTTCTGTCCTGCCATGCAGGTACAAACCTCAGGAAGGAATGGAGGTCCAAGTACCACACGTGCCACGGATCTGTGGCAACCCTGCCCCCAGAGGTGCTGTGCCCCGGTAAGCAGACTGGCAGTGTGGTGAGATATGCCCAGGGAGGTGGGGGAGTCACCATCCCCGGAGGTGTTCACGAAACGTGTAGATGTGGCACTTCGGGACATGGCTCAGCGGGTATAGTGGTGGTGGGCTGATGTTTGGCCTAGATGACCTCAGAGGTCTTCTCCAGCCTCAGTGTTTCTATGGTTCCACGATTCCATGGGTTCTCCGGGGACTAACCTTAAGAGCCCCGGTTGCCTCGGCCTGCCTGCAGAGCAGGGATGCTCCTGCTTGGTCCCCAGTGGGACTGCAGCTTAGCAAGAAGCCTCCTCTGCTGGAGAGGGCAAGAGCCCTCCAGAAATGTAAGTGTTCCATACGTGAACCAAGAGAACTGTGATACGGGACTTTGATTACTGCGTAAAACTCAGCAATGCACAGGGGTGACAGCTACAC
The DNA here is from genome assembly GCA_013399715.1 of Alectura lathami. Lineage (NCBI taxonomy): Eukaryota > Metazoa > Chordata > Aves > Galliformes > Megapodiidae > Alectura > Alectura lathami. The sequence continues at coordinate 26,251 of VXAV01001465.1, read as the reverse complement.
GGAGCCTGAAGTATGTGGATAAAAACAGTTTCCCTTTTCTGACAGGAAATTCCACTGTTCGAGACAACAAAACAGAAAGAGCAGCAGCCCTTAAGATACAGCCTGCACAAAATAAACTTAAAAAAAAAAAATGAAATAAAAAAGAAAAGAAGAATCTTGGCATATGGTAACAAAAACTATATAATTCTCTTGATCTTTAATCTCTATGCCAATGTCTGTTTTACAGATTATGGCCTCAGCTACTGACAAATCTGCTTAGTGAGTTTTTGGCTGACAAATCTGGCAACACAAATGCTGTCTGAAATACATTCAAAAGGCTAAACATTTTCATAATAGCTACTTTACACAGCTTAGTAGGTTTCCCTTTAGGACACCAATTTGATTTTTTTTAAAGTGACAGTGTTAATTTTTATGATTACACACAGAACTGAGATTTTTATTTAATACAGTGGGTCTTCTAAAGCTTTTCAAGGGGATCAACCACTTTGCCAACAGACGGGTGTTACAGCAGGGGTGATTATAGTAATTTTTCATGTAATTGGGAGTCACCATTTGGTTGCTATCTTTCACATGCTTGTTGCCTCATCATATAATCCTTCATAATGGGGGTTTGTTGTGTGTCACAAGAATGTGCCAAGCAGCCAGGAAATAATAAACAGAGGAACCCCCTGGCTCGTGGGTAGCACGAGAGTTTTAACATCTGCCCAGCTTCTTTCAACTGCAGTAAATTTCAGCTGATAGCGGTGACCCAATCTGAAGGCATTTTGTTGTTGTTTTTAGGACAAACTCTCGAACATCACAGTTCATTATCTCAGCTGCAGTGGCACAATCTGTAAGGACACTACTTGCTGACAAATGACATTGCCTGATGTGAAAGATCATGATTCATCAGAATTAGTAGAGACAACGAGTTCTTGCCCCAAGACTTCTGGGCTCTCTGTGAATAGCAAGAGTTGTCCTTTACAATTATTGGTTGCAGTTTGCTTGCATTAAATTACAAATAATTTTACAGGAAACTCCGAAGCCGTGCCACCTCCGGTTGTGATCTCATCAAGTCTCCTCTAGCAAAGACAGAATAAACAATGGGGTCAGAATGCTACAAAGGGAGTTCTCACAGGGCTGCCTAGTGCAGCCTGACACAACAACGCACATAAGCACCTGCTTAACAGTAAACCCAGGAACTGCTCCCTTACAGTTAACAGGACCGCTCCTGCGCTTAAAGCTACGGAAGCACAAATGCACTCTGCCGATTCCAAGCCTTTGGGAGATTGCTGGAGGAGGCAATTCTCACTTTGGGCATTTCAGTTATGTGGCTCCATCAGCTGGTCACAGCAGCACGTCAGCACTACCTGCAATAGGACATCACTGTTTTGTGGCATAAGCTGATGGCACTGGCACCAAAGATGGGGCTGACAATGTGTTGCAGATTTTTTTTTTCTGTGCCAAATAGCGACACTGAGATTCAAGAACAAGTAACCAACAAAATAAACTGTGACTACTGCAAACTGGTTTGAGCAGTCTAATAGTCAATAGTACATATTGTGACTCAATAGTAAATTAATGGCCTAGAAAACAGAGACCACTGTACCATGTTCTGGGTAAGTCACCTAGCACAACCAAGACCTTGTCCTCCTGTGGTCATTGCAGATCCTGCAGATCCCCCCTGTTAGCCCTGGGCATGAGCAAATCCAGGGCAGGCAGTGGTGGTCTGTAATGCAGAGCGCAGACCCATCTGTAACTGCTACAGAGATACCACTGCTCCAGCGCATAGGGAGTACACGAACGACTCGACATCAGTGCCTTGAAGCACTTAGCTCTGGTTAACTTCAGTTTTGTGCCCTCTGACCTTACTGGAGTTCAAGTACATTCAGCATTTCCCAAGATAGTCCTAAAGGATTCCATAAATCTGGGGCTTTGTGATGAAAGAACCTAAACCCAAATTTATGCTCTTGTTTTTCCTAAGCCAAAAAAAAAAAAAAATTCAAATCACTATTACAAAACCACTTCAGATATGTTACTAACTAGAAGAATGTCTCTTACCACACTGAATTCTTCTGCTTACTTTTAGGTTTACATTTTTATACGTTGTCTCCTCTACTCTCACAGACAAAACAAGATGGCCAATACACTTGCTGATAGGCTTAATCCCTCTGTAACCACCTACCCTAGAGGCAGCACAATGCATTTCACTTTGCTGTAGTCAGTTGCTGGAATTTCACTTTCTAGATCATTATAATGAGAGCGCAATTTCTCACAGCTACGCTTCAGTGAAAGCTTCTCATACTATGTCTACCTCTTCTTGACTAAGGGAATGCATATAGATTCACATTCCAGTTCTTGGAAAGTTTTATAATGTATGTACAAGCAAAGAGCACCTAACGCTGTAAAATGAAGTCCTTTGCTGCGGAAGAGTTTTAAAGAACACAGGTGACTGCACGGCTGGTATTCCTGTCTTCCTCATCCAGCTCAAGAGCATAGCAGCATTTTTTAGCAAGCCTAAGAAGCCTATTTCTGCATTACTTGTAAATTAATTCCAGAACAAAATGCAGCCTGTGCACACATGGTCAGCCTATTTCATCCTTCACAGACTCATGCTGATGTCAATCACAGAAATACCGCATCAATGTATGTATGGCATTAATTACATCAATTACAAATGAAATCAATTAGAAAACTAAACAAGAATATGCACTATAGAAAAGACTACTTACTATATTAAGGAGACAAAGCTAACTAATGCTCAAGCAGCAGGAACAGACTAGTTTATCTTGGGAGAGGATGGAAAGATTCTGACATATCCCAAGTATTTTGCAGCTGGTATGGAAGAAATCAACTGATCCGTACTCAAGGCTGGGTACTGCTCCGTTTTGGTAATACAGCTGTGTTGACACACAGCGCTGACAGATACATGCCGAGGTGCAGGTGACAGGTATCAGGAAAGAGAGCAAACTGAAGATGCTGGCTGCACTGGGACACGTGCAAAATTACATTCATAGCAGGAGTGGTGGTCAAGTCTATGAAGGCACTGAGGAGGTGATGTGAACAGAAAAAGACAGCGGCAAGTTTGGGCTGTAGAGCTGAAAAATGTTAGGGAGCTTGTCACATAACGGGACTAGAGGATCCTGGTAAAACTGGTGCCGGAAGAAAAGAGGGTCAGAAGAGAAGCTGAGAGACTGTCCCATGGAGAGAGTGTGACCAGACCTGTTCCCTGTCCAGCTGGACCACATGGGGACATGCAGGGAGCACAACCTCAGGGAGACACAACTCCTGGAATGGAATGGAGAGTTGTAGGACCTGCCTGAAGTGAAGGAAAATGAACAGCACATGTCACACAGAGCCTGCACAGGAAGAAAAACCAAAGATTTCTGGGTTGGGACACTGTGATCTGTCTGCTGTCTTTGAAATGGACAACTCCTTGAGACAAAAGTTTCATTTCCAGGCTGATTCTATTAAAATTAGGAAATTTAAGTTCTGTCGAACTTGTTAAGCTCAAACATTAACATCCCCAACCCAAGAAAATATATCCTGAAACTAATTTGATTTTTATTTCTACCGGCTCTTGCACTGACATTTTGACCGCTTGTGTAATGGAAGTTGTAGACCCAGCAGCAAACAGCATTTGCTGTTGGTCTCAGTACCAGACCGCGTTTACGAAGGTAGTCCGGGACAGCAGGACAAACATATTATCTTGATGTTCCTGCTAACTGATGGGATGTTATTAACTGTTGAACTGCCTAATTAGGTTTTATAGTTAACAGCCTGTTATGATTAGAGGGGACAACACATGTGCGTTGTTGTGCTATTGTTTCAAACCATTTGCAAATTCAGAAGAAGCATCGCTCAATTCACGCTTGGAAGCTCTTTCAGCAAGCTGAAAGGGGGAGAAGCTTTCTCTTCTGCAGAAGAGAACTCTCACTTCAGGCATGAAGTGGGATGATTCTCCAAGCCACCTACACTCCCAGAGGACAGCAGAGCACCCTGCTCTGGCACGTGGGGCCCTGACAGCAATCCTCCTGCCCTGCAGCATCATTCACATCCCTAGGTCAGACCCTCCCTGTGGGGCAGGGATTACTCAGCTCACTGGGGCTGACAGTACAGTTTCAGTGGAGTAACTTCACCAGGTTCAGGCATCTCAACTTTGTTTCTGTTTCCTAAGAGTAAACAGTTGTTCACCTGCTTTTTCAGTGATGCTTTTCCTATGCATCTTGATGGCACAGCACAGTTCTTTCCTGCTACTCTGGGCTCTTTCATGCTCTTCTTAAAATTCCCACACAGAAGCTCCTTTCCACATGTTCTCCTACTCACCTTCTCTAGTCACCAGCCACTCGTTTTCATTCCTTTCTGGAAACCTCATAGCCTCCCAATCCAGCCGCCCGCTCACTCCATTCCTCCTGCCAGCTGCCACACCTTCAAGCTCACTTTGTGTTCTCCTCTCAGAAGGAGTGAAACTCTTCAAACAATCTCTGCTTGGCTGTCTAGCAAACCCATGCCTTCCAGAAAGATTGCAGCTGATGGATTTTTGAAGGTACCACCTACTGCCTATTGAACCCATCACTGCTTGTTGTCATCCTTTTTTCTTCTGTACCCAACGTTTCTCCTCATTTTTATCCAGCTACACAAGTGAGAGGCCATAACTGCACTCCTGATTTCATAATTATACAGGCAGTAGTACATAACCACATGTTTTAAAACACCCTCGCAGAAATCCTGTTAAGTGAAGATAACATCTTAGGCTGCTTGGGGGAAAATCAGGTCAAGTTACATTTTACATAACCTTCACAATCCTCTTTACTTTAAGATGAAGGTAATAGTGGGCAAAAGAATATTTCAAGCCATCCGATTCTTCCCCTCCAACTATTCAGATCTGTTACGTGAACTTTCGCCCCATTTCTGTGTAGGCATAGGTCAGCAGAATCGCCATCAGTACTATACAGCTGGAACAGTGCTCCATGCCCCTTGCACACTCTGTTCTAACACCCTGGAAGGGCACATCCTCCCCTTTGTGAGAAAACGGACTTTTATGTGAAATGCATACTGCTAAGGAGCAAATTCCTCTTATTCACAGACTAGCCAGCTAAAGAAGAGTTCAGTTTCTTTCCACACTGTGTCCTGACCTTTCTTCAGTCGAAAGTTACATACAATATGAGGTAGACAGACACCTACTGAAAGACACAACGACTCTGGCCAATTATTTCAGTCTACAGAAAACACGTGGTAAAAATTTCCATTAACTGCAGCTCTGTGATCCCACAACCCAGCTTTTAGAAGACCTCAATGCAAATTCTCAGCTGTTGTCATTCCCTTGTCTCCAATATCCATTGGTTTCAACACTACCTTACATTTATGCATTCTGGCTCTAAATCCTGTTGTCCAAACTATCAAGTATTGAAAATGTTGAAACTGCCATAACACTAACAAATTCCTCAATTTTCCCTCCAGCCATCAGATAGCAGAACTACCTTAATGAACACAGCCATAATAATTATTTGATGACATAAATTCCTGGCTATGAATAGAACAGAAACTCTGCACCTTTCAGCTCTGTGGGACTGGCAGAGAATGGGTTCCAGATAAATAAGGTTTGCCAGCTTCCTCTGAAGACAAGTCCAGCACACCTCCTGGTTTCACTTGCTGCTGTCAGTAGGCTGTCAGAGACGTGCATTTTCAACAAAACATAAACTCAGACATTAAACCAATAAAAGGTGTTCTGGTACATTCAGAGCCTGTTTTGGCAATTGATGTAGAACGATACAGAGAGATGAAGATTCATTAGGTCCTCAGCCTGGGAAGTATTCTTCAAGACAACTGAGATGCTTCAGTGGTCAACCAGTAGGTGCACCTCTGCTTCCACGTGAGGCCGTTTAGGGCACGGCCCCCAAGGAGGCAGGAGTTCAGCTGGGCTGTCAGGTGCCAGCTGGCAGTGACCTCACACAGACCAAAGCCCTCTGCCACATGTGCTATAGATGAGTGGTCTGGGCTCTTGACAGATCTGATTTTTTTATTACTATTAAGTTGCTGATTTTCTTGAGAAACTTATTTTATGTTGTCCTCAATTTAAATGAAGACTACAGAAAGGCTTTTTAAGAGTAACACTATTTCCATAATAAAATGGATTTACATGGCAAGCCATGATCCCCCACACAGATCTGCTGCAGTCCAGAGAACCCAAAAGCTCACGAAGAGCAAAGCTCCTCTCTTTCAAAGATGTTGTGTTTCCCCAGCAAACAAAGTTTACCCATGAAACTGTTTAAAGGGCAAGGAATGTGCTACCATGTATGACATCACCAACTGCAATAAGTGCATGCATCTGAGAAACTGACTGTGCACCAACGTTGTCCTTACTTAATCACTTAGTGCTCTGAGATACCCACCTTGGGAAACAGGCAGCTCTGATCGAGACTGTTGGTGATGTTTAGGAATCCCAAAACTGAGGTGTCGTGTGTCAGCCACACAGCGTAAAGCCTAACCCCGCTGCTCACAAGGGAATTCTGTTCTGAGCAACAGCATGAAAACTAAAGTTAATCTCTTACCCCACGGACACAGACAAGTAGTTATAGATGATGGTACTGCATACAGCTCAGTAGTCCTAAGAATCTGGGAATAAGTACACAAGAGAAAAGAATAAAATTCCAGCCAACTGCTACCTAAGTAGGAAGAAAACATAAATCTGACCGTGCAGTGATGGATGCTGCCTCCTGCAACACCCATCTTGTTTCCTTCACTACATTCCAGTTTATTGCTGGAAATACAAATATTGCTAAGGTCGCCATTTGCTCAGGCTCCATTGCTTCTGCTTTCTTCAGAGACAGTCTTGGTTGACATCATCTTTCTTCTGCTTCTGAAAGGGCTGCTTTTGTCAGACACACAGTGCTGACAGCTACAAACAGGTCAAGAGTGCGATCCAGCTCCTATGAACTGAGTAGGATCCTGATGCTGATGCTAACACGGACTGATTCCAGATCCAAAAGTTCTAATTTTCTGCTGGAAGCCCTCCTAAACCTCACAAATGTCTGAGCTCAGGCTAAAGAAATAAAGACTGCCTCACCAACTGATAAAACAGCAAGCACACGTGCAAATCCCCATAAAGGGAGACGGGAAAAAATGAAACTAAAAAGCCCTTTAGCCCTTTGTGTCCTCGACCGTCCTTTCTCCTACTGTTCCTTGACTGTCGGGCCCCTAACACAGGCATGGCATAGCACTTCGCAGAGAAATATTCCTACGCAATTAGTGGGTGTAAAACACTACTGTTATATTTTTGGTGTTGCACCCGCTGTGTCCTCATTTGCACAGGTGTGAATGACAATACAAAGGGAAAGGCAATGGTGGATCGGAGAACCATTCTGCACTCAGGCTGGTATGCTGCTGTGCTCTGTGCTCCAGTAATGGTCTGTCACCAGCTCTACCCCATCCATATATTGTGCATATACTGAGCAGCAGCTGCCAAAGCCACAGCATTTTCTTTCCACCCTCTCGCCGAGTGCACCTGCTGCCCAGAGCCCTTGCTCTGCTCCTGCCAGAGCTGCTTGTTGCTTTTATTCTGTTCTTTCCTCCCGTGCCCATAGCATGCAATACATTCCTCCAACAGTGGCAGAAGGAATATTTAAACGTTTTAGTGAGCGGAGGATGGACACTGCTGGTCAGTGGCTCACAGGGCTCACGCTTTGTTTTCTGCTTTGTTTGTCTGGCTCCAGCTTCTCTGAGTGCAGGCTCTGGTCCTGCAGACCTCTGAGGCAGACGCGGGGACAGCGTGGTCCGCCTGGAGCTCACCGCAGCGTTGTGAGCTCTTCTGTGGCAGGAGCCAGCAGGCTGCTGCCGCTGCTTTACACCCTCGCTGCCATTGCTGCCTTTGTGGAGCTGCTGCTCACTTTACACAAGCGTCTTCCATCACAAGCTTTCCCAATCTGGATTTTCTCACAAAAACAAATACTTCTTTCAATTTGAAAACACAACTCCTACACCCACCTCCAACTGCTGCAAAGTTCAAAACCACCCATCATCACGTAACAAAAGGAAAACGACACACAAATGCAAAAGCCACGCTTAACCGCTGCACTGGGCAGCCCCACAAGAACAAGCCGAACCTACGAATCGCGAGCCTGGTTTGCCCCTCGCTGTGCACGACCTCCCCTTCTGCTGACAGGGATCCACCAGGCTCTCAGCACTCCCCGAACTCAGGGGTGTCTCTCTACGGGTGCACGACACAAAGCCTGGCAAACTGCCTCGGAAGTACACGTAGGCACACCCGCTGAGATCCAGCGAGCCTGCAGGGAGCAAGCTGCTTCACTCTTGACAGCCGCTAGCTTTTTGTTTTCTTAAAATAAAAAAAAAAATAAATCAATGGCACAACTGCACCATCGCCGGTGCTAAAAGGATCAGGCCCCTCTGGTGATTTCAGATGGTGCTCATTTACTCAGAAATTAATCCTCCCTCCCCTCATATTCAGAGCCACTTAACGCCAACCAACAATTATGCCATCTGATCACTAAAAATAAAATAACTTTTCTTCTTTGTCTCTGAATGTATTCCTTCAGGACCCATTTTTTTCTGCTGTTCAGTGAGCCAGAGAGACGGATATTATGAGTTCTGGGTGTTTAACAAACAATATGACATGCCACACTCTTGAAGAATACAAGTGCAGGTCTTCAGCTTTCACAACAATGGATCCTGTTTTCTGATTAAAATAAAAGGCGTGATTTTAATTTGTTTAATCTTCCGGTCATGTTAGACATACAGTTCTAGTCACCATAACAGCTCTGAAATAAAAGTCATGCTCTGGCCACAGAATGAGCACTGTTATGTTTTATGAGCAGTACTGAGGAGAGAAACTGCATTTTTTAGAAAAATAAACACTCATGAAAGAGCAGAACAAATGTTATGTTACTCTTGGTACATATGTAACAATTAGGGGCTGCCTCTTATAACCCTTATTCCCACCAATATCGATAGGATTACGGAGCAGTCCTCGGGGGCTCCAGGATCAGACAATGGTGTTCTGCTCAGTTTTCATGCCGCAACGTATCTCAACACATCCTTCAACATCCTTAGCCAGAAAGTAAATTGGTCGTGTAGCAGTTCTGTGCAAAGGTAAAGCAGAAAAGGCTGTCGTCCCTCTCTGCACAGAAAGGCACCTTAATACTTAATGTGATTAATTGCGGGTAGATTAATGACTGAGTCAACAATAATTCCCATACGGAGTGTTTGCATAGGAGTGTGTGGGTATGCTTGCAGTAGTATACTTGTGTGCAAAAATCAAACACAAAAACTGATCACATGTTCACAGCTGGAAACAGTGTTAGGCTTTATTCAGTAAGGTATAAGGCACTATCATTTAGCTCTCCCACAGCAGGAGGAAAAATGGTGCCACAGAAGAGAACTATCACATCAGACACACTCCAGGGGTCTCCTTTACCTACATTGTTCCTCTCCCAAATGTAGCTCTTTAAATTTTAAATAGAAAAAGAACACACAGAAACATTGTGCGGTACAAAAATGTCACGGTGAAAAAATGTGGAAAACATTTCTCATTAAGCAAGGTAAATACCCTAAAGTTCACATGTTGCTTTGATGGTGCAGTGTGAGCCTTTAGGACTTGAAGAAACACCCACATCAAAGTGTTGTCTTAAGATGGTGGGGCTTTAGTTCAAAGGTAGCCAAGTTGTACAATAGGCGGTGTGGTGAATGTCTACACTATTTTTATACCACTGAATAAAATATGGCAAAAATACAGGCTGGACAGCACATTTTAGATTTGTTTGAATTTTTAAAATTCACAGAAGATAACGGCATATTTCCATACTTTTACAGTGAGCTGTGCCTAAAATGTCAGCTCAGCCTCTTACTTCCTAATTGTATTTAAAACACTGCCTGAAATGTTCAGAAGGCTAAACACACAGAAACCAAGAAGAAACACTGGCAAAGCACAAGAATCTCAGAAATGTAAATAAACACGCAATTCAGTTGCCTGTTCTCCTTGTATTTCTCAAGGTAGAAAACACTTTGGGAATTCAGATCTGTGTCACTAAGGAGATTTCCTCTGGAAGATGCTCAGGGCACTGTGCCTCACCTTCCCCACGCGTGTGCACCCACTTAGCAGCACAGTTTCCCTGTGCTAAGAAATACATCTGATTAAAAGCAAACTGCTGTTCACACTGCCTAATACTTCTGTTAACTATCAAGACAAACCGCCTGAAATGATAGACTAATTAAAAATAGAGTTAAAAAATACAAAATTACTGTTTATCTAAGAGAGCTAAAAAAGTTCACAGGCGAAATATTATCTAAGTGCAAATATGAACTGTCAGGCCTACCTTCTCTGGTATTAAATTCTGAATAAAAATACATCCATTAAACAAAGGTTTAAAGATAAATTATTTAAAAATACATCAATAAAACATTAAGCAATGCTGGTTGCTAAAGAAATATCCTACAAGGCCAGGCAATCATACTGCTCGGTACCTTCCTTAGCCATGATGAAATCACAGAAGAAAAAAAATACATAAACCACTTCATGTAGCTCGGTGATGTATTATTTGATAGGGAACACTTTACTGCGAGTGTCCATTAACTGATGCTTACGCTGTAACTCACAGTATATGACATCCATATGAATCTCAAATGAATTCACTGCTATCAATGCTGTTTAAATGAATACCGTGTGGATTGGGGCTCTTTTCTGAACAGATGCAATCTGCTCATGTAGGATGAGCTGTATCTGAATTGAAGGGGCTGCAGTGCACTGGGTACAAGGAAGACACAGAAAGGAGCATGGGCAGTTTAATTTGGCAGCGTGGGGAGATCGGGAAGAGTGGGTATGTGCTATGAAATGGGAGGGGAAAGCAGCTACAGGAGGAGATGACAAAGATCAGATATTAGCAGTGATATTAGGAGCAACAGGAAGGCATACACTTCCTGTAACAGTAGGAACTGTTACTGTGTATTGACAGAAGACAGAAACAATACACCAGAGGGTGAGAGAAAGATGCTGGTGGAAAAAAAAAATGGAACAGAAGGGAAGTGAACAGCCTTATGGTGTGTTAAGATTAGGTACTGACTGAGGACACACTGGAAAAACAACCTGTGAGATAAGCTAATTGTGACCAAAGACAGATAATAAACGGCCTGAAGCAATGGCAGAAACTGATCCAGACTTGTTTCGGAGCTAGTCCGGCATCCCAGGAGAGGGATTTCTCTGGCAACGGCCCACAGCCACTGGGGATGAGAGGACAGAAATTAACAGGTTTGCAAAACAGGAGGAACAACCTGTTCCTTTCATAATTAGCCAGGGAGAGAACAGAAGTAGTAAAGGCCCGGCCAAGAGTTGGGCAAGTCCCACAGAACACGGTTGCTGTGCACTCAGACAGCCTGCCAGCCCTGCAGCCAGCACGCTGCAGCCACCTTCCGACCACGGAGCTGCTGCCACCGCCCCTGGAGGCTCACGCTGCTCGTTCTTTACTTCACAGCATTCCTAAAACAGATTGTCTTGGCCTTTGAAGAGTTTTCTCCACAGGGAGACAAGCACAGAAGAAGGAGGAAAGACGTTAAGTTCCACTGCTGATGTGGCTCAGAAGAAGGACGAGTTGACTCACGTTGTCTGCCAGAACTGCCACTGTGCCTTTTTAGGAGCATATTTTAGGGTGTTAATCCCCATAAATGCACAGCAAAAGGGCAGGCAGCCCAACAGGCAGAACCACCCTCCTCCATAAGCGCAAACACGTGCACTCGCACACAGAAGACAGAACTGCACACGGAAACGTCGGCTGTCAGGAGACAGGTCTTGGTACTGGGTCTGTCCTGCCCGGGCCAGCAGTGATTCCAGCTTTAGGCCAACCTGCAGTCATCAAAATAAACACACTGATAGCGAAGGGTAAAGGAAAAACAACACACGTAGCAGAATGCTATGTCTCTTTCATTGTTTTTCCAGCAAAAAAGGGACCCAGAAATACTTTTTTTTTCCTGCATGAATCCATAAAAGTACAACATCTGTACATCTGTGGTGCCAGATTTTGAAAAATAGTTCGACGCCCTTTTTTCTTAATGTTTTCCAACCATTCCGTTAAGGTATGGTCTCAAAGATGCATGCCAATCTTGCCTTGCCAGAAGAATAAGCAGAAGTCTTGAAATTGCCATAAAATAAAACCCACTCTAAAATAAAGCGTTTGACGCAGACTTCAGCAGCGTAAGTCCTTGAGCAGTTTGCCTGGACACTGCTGGTCCCCAGCCCGACCAGAGCTCTGCCACACTTTGCCCCTCCAGCTGGGACACAGCAGCCGCTGCGCAGCGCGGGACGCGGGGCCCACAGGACGCACCCCAGGAGCGCGCTGCTGATCCCCGTGGCACCCTGCAGCACTGGCGCCCCGTCTGCATCTTACACAGTGGGGTGGAAACTGCTTGATGTCATGTGCTAAAAACACATTAAATCATTGAAAAACTGAGACCCAGAAGGGGCAGGAAAAAGCCCCAACTGTTCCATGGTTAATATTACATTCAACAGTAATTACTTAACACATACAAAGCTCAACTGCGTAACCTACAATTCTCCCACTTTGTCTAGGCTCCTTTGCTTCTACTTTAAATAAAAGAAATTCTTTTCATTTTGTCAAGAAAACTTTTCTCTACCTCACTACTGCATGACAAGGGAACAGATGGCAATTTAAGGGGAGAATTTATGAGAGCCACAATCTTAATGTTGCATAAAGAAAAGAAAAAGACTCGCATCAAAACCACTGACAAATGTACTTGCTAATATTAATGCACTCCCCATTCATCCAATATGCTTCCTAATTGCTTTTCTGTACATAATAATGTGGCACCTGCTGCTCAACATTGCAAGCGCATCAGGATTTCTCCAAAGTCAAACAGCTCTGCAACTGGCCCTCTCCCAGTGATAAATGTAGAGCACTGTATCACGCACAGTTCCTGTCAGTGGCATAATTAAAATTTTATACTTACAGAAAAAGATAGTAAACAATCAGTTCTTAAATGGATTCACAAGAGGAACTCTTGTTACAGCCAACTTTATAATTAGTATGCATCATGTAATGCTAATATGTCCATGACAAGAAAATAGGAAAAATGCAGAAACTCGCTTGTTCTCTTTAATGCAATGTTAAACAAAAAAAAAAAAAAAAAAAAAAGGAAAAAAAAATAAGAAAGCAATCAGCCTATTGTTATTTCAGTCTTCTATTTCTGCTCTTCATTTTCAATGGAAAATAGCTCGGCACATTTTGCACTGGAATGATGGTTGCTCCCTAGTGCCACATCTCTGGAATTTTCAAACAGCCACTAGGATAGGTTTGAGCTTTATGATGTTTATTCATTTTAATTTTACATTAGACAAAAAAAAAAAAAAAAAAAAAAAATAATTATTTTTAAAAAAAAAAAAAAAAAAAAAAAAAAAAAAAGTAATTTATTTTTAACAGAGTTAGGGCCAAAATACACAGTCTTTATTAGCTGACAAAATTCCCACCGACATATCCAAAACACTTAAACGTATTTTTCTGCCGATGCGGTCATGCATCATCCAAAACGTGACATGCTATAAGCAAAAAAAATAATAAGCATTCGCATCAAGTGTCCTAAATTAACTCCTGAGCCTGACAATATTAAGCAGAACTGAGATGCCATATGCTTTCTGTTTCACAGTGGTCACACTTCTCTCTATCTGACACAGAGTTACACGTGTATTTGCATAATGCATGTATGCCATGTATATTTCAGATTATAATCTGAATATTTATGATAACATTTCAGTCTGCAGATGTGCATATTACATATAGCTTTGCTTACAAACGCACTGTTTACAGCATGCATGCCCATACAAACATATGCACGTGCATACACTTTTGCTCAGCTTTCTTAATAGTTGTAAAATAATTGATAGAATAACGTGGGAAACGGAGCCGTGTAAAGGTCCCAAAGAGCCATATGCTGCGTATGTGCAAATCCACCGTCATTCAGTGCTCCACAGTTTAAAGACTATGTCTATTTTTAACTAAAGAAAACCGGTTTGCATTTTTAAATGCAATCTAGTTACTATATTTAAATTTCTGTCATTTGGCTTTGTTTGTTTGGCTGTTTTTTTTTTTTCTTTTTTTTGAGGAATTAATGACTTCTATTACTTGATTCACAATATTTTAATTGTCTTCTGAGAAATGGGGGGGGAGTTATCCTATGTCCTGTTCAAAAAATACATTTTAAAATACTATTATTTATGATATTACTGGCCAAATGAGAAGCCTGGGCTTGCAAAATAATGTCTCCAGCCTCATTGAATGAAAACAGTATACAAAAATAATTTAGAGAAGAAATTTTCTAGAGCACAATACAAAAAAAAGATTTACTTTTGAAAATGTCAGTTAAATATAATACATGTTTGGAATGTGTGTTGGCAGGGAGACAACTCAAAATGCACCCGATTCACAAAGACATACTGGTAGCCTGCTTAGAATATAATAGCCAAGATCTAAATCTTCTTTATCTTCACTTGGGGTGATGATGTGCATGCCAAAAATTAGAATACCCTTCCAAATCACTGCTGCTGTGTTACAGAGGTAAAGGTTTCTGAGCTGTGAAGCAACCCAGAGGGCTGAGACACTTGCATTTACACAGCGTTCTTTTCTCTGTGCTTTTCAAACAAGAATTGTGGAAGATTATCTCCATTTATAGCTTCAACATTTTTATTGAGAGTGCTATTTCGTCAAAAGAATATTGCAGAACATCCTTTAAAAGTGTTCAAGAATCTGAAAACATGAATAGCAATGAATCCATTTATATATAAACATACTCAGTGTCCGCCTAACTAGAGCAATCAAAAGCCTCATTCTTAGAAGCAACTGAAGAATGCTGAAGTCAGACTCCTATCACCGAGTTACAGAAACGGCCCTATTTCAAGGGTCACAGTTGCATCTTCAAAACAAGAAAAGCAAATTTTTTTTTAATGTAAATTCCCATGAACAACTTGGTCACAGAAGGTAAACGAAATTTGATGAGGTGACTTCCAGCATTTTTTCTGAAGATAAATAAAACAACAGCTGGGTTACAGGTATTAGGGGGAAAAAAAAAAAAAAATCTCAGCCTTTAGTAACCTGGAAGAATAGGGCTATGTAAAAGTGACTAAGTAAGTAAATAAATCTAGGAATCCAAAGGAGGTAACAGTGTAATCTGTGACTGGGAATGCCTCTTATTGCTAAAGGGTGAAACGCTCCCAGCACAGAAGGTCAATGCAAGCTCCTTCGAGCTTCTAAAGCTTCCTGTACAGCTTGTGACAAGGAAGAGCAGATGACACTACAGGCTACAGGCAGGAGGGGGGGGG
>VXAV01001464.1:195475-216052 GCA_013399715.1 Alectura lathami | reverse complement strand
AGCGGGCAGGGCCGGGAGGCGGCCGCACCGCCGGGCTCGGGGCACGGCGCGCCGGGGAGAGCTTGGTTCGCTGCCGGGTCCTAAACGGGTGAGGGCTGCTCGCGGTGTGCGTGGAGCTCTGGGTTTCCAAGGAAGAAGGTCCTGAGGTGTGATGGGGAGGCACCAGCGAGCGGGGAAACCTCGGTTTCCCTGGTACAATTAAATGCGGTCAGCGTTTGAGGGGTGCTGATTGGATCTGAGGACTAACAGGCCTTCGCGGAAAGCTTACATGATGCAGCGCTAAGAGGAATTTGCCCCTGAGTTTAGCTAAAAACCTCAAGTCGTACAAAAGTTTTCATGTATTACGAACAACCGTCTTCACTGACAATTGCAAACAAGTAGCTGTGCCCAGCTGTTCCCAAAATTACAGGATTACAGCAGAAGTAATTGCTGACAAAGGTGCCCAGAAGGAAACAGGGAAATGACAAGACTTGTAGAGGTATTGTGATTGATGCAAACAACTCTGCTTTTAAAAAATTCCTCTAATTAAAAACCTCGTGGCCTTCCAGTAGAAGCAGAGATTGTATGCATGACCTCACACATACCTTTTTGACCTACAGTCTGCGGTTGGCGAGGTACGGAAATTACTTCTGATATGCGTTGGTACCAGATGTGAGCCTCTGGTTGCTGTCAGATTTGTGCATAAAGAAAATAAGTATTAGTATTAGGGTTAAAAATAAATTTAGTTAAAATTTCCCTCCTCTGAGGCACTGGTTTGAGCACCAGGGATCCTTCGCCTGGTACTTTCCTTCTGCATTGTAACTGATTTCAAACAAACAAACATGGTTTCACATATACGCCTTTGGTTTATTATCTCTAAGGAGGCAATGCAAAACCTCTCCATTGCATCCCATTTTTTGTAGTTCAGAGAGCTGGCCTCCAGGCTGGAAAGGAGGAAAACAAAAGCTACAAAGATGCTATGTGTAGTTTCAGTCACTTGAAGTTCTGGTTCCTGAAGTTTTAAACCATCCAATATGTCTTTTTATATACTTCCAGTTCCCTGATGACCCTTTATTTCCTCCACAGTTGTAATTTTTGTTTTCATAATAAGTCTCTCAGTAACTTTGAATGGCATATTTTAAAAATAAAGTATTACGCACTCGTTACTACTGAACATCACTCCGTTTTTGAAGTTAGTATCTCTGTGCTGTCTTGATCTGTGTCTTCCTTTTAGGTCTTTTCCCTGCAAACTGCTCCTAGATTTTGCTTGTGTTTTCAGTCCAAAAGATCCATCTGTTCTGTGTGTTTGCACTGTGGAAGCAAATCATCGAGGCTCTTGCCACTTCTTGGTTTCGCGCATTGTTCATCATGCAGAGGAATGGTGGTCTGTACCGAAGGAGGTCTGTGTGGAATGGCTGAGGGACACCTTTCCTGCCCGGATGTTCTGGTTGCCATCAGCCCTACGTACACGCATGCTCTAGGGAGCTGTCGTACAGCGTTCAGTTCTGAGGGTGAGCGCTTCCCCTCGCGGTTGTTCATTTACTGGTGAGACAGCCACTGTTGCTTCTGCTCTGTTGAAGCAGAGCCTGTTTCTTAAGTTTGCCAGATGCAGAAATTTGGGAAGGCAAAGAAGCAGCATTTTTACAGTCAGTGGAAAACTAATTGCTTTGGCTGTCTCCTGAGCCTTCCTCCCACCTCTCTCGATTTGTGGTGAAGGACGCCTCTGTTGGGTTGGGGCTGGATTACTGTGTAAGTCAGTTTTGTCCCAGTTCCTTGTGTTTGGTAGCCATTAGTCATGGTGCTGTGTTTGGGAGGTACGCATAGGTGCACACCTAGGTGCACGGCTGGGCTTTGCAGGCTCTGCTGTAGCTGAAGGGATACAGCTGCCATTCCTTTTGCTCCACCCCCAGGAATGGAGATCCTTCCTTGTCTGGGGTGTGCTGCATCTCGGACCATGCCTATAATTTTCTTTGTTACCCTTACAATAACAGGACTGGCTAGACAGCGTGCTCACGCGGGTGCCTCCTGCTGCACCAGGCCCGCTCGATGGCAGGCGGCGAGGGAAGGCTGCCAGCCTGTGAACACCGTGCTGGAGCTGGAAAATAGCTGTCACACTTGTAAAGAAGCAAACAGTACTACTGTTCTTTGTCACAGTGTGCTCCGCTTCTAGCGTGCCTGTTAATTACTGCTAAGTGACAGTGTTGTCGGGTGTGCTTAATTAGGTTTACAGTGTTTCCAGAGATGAAAATCTTGTATCGAGGCCTTGAGTTATCTACAAAACATTGGCTTGAAGCGTGAAGTACAAACTAAAATAAAAAACTAGTTATTTTTTCAGGAAACTTTTGAAGAGAAAATTTATTTTGAATATATTTGGGCTGTAAAGTCTTCAAGGATAGACAAGCAAAACAGGGCGATGAAAAATGCACGGGAGGCTGTTTAATGGCAAGGGCTTTGGCTGTCTTATCTTTTCGTTCTTGGATCCTGCTTTTTGGTTCAGGACCTTCATATATTTGGGCAGTAGTACACTTACTCAGTGTTTAAACCTGCGCTGGAAAAACTCTGTAAGCCTGTATTTGTTAAGATATTCTCAAGGCTTAATGTATGTTTCAAAGGTTCAATTTGTTCTGCATTTAAAACTGCTGAAAAGAGCATCACGAATGAATGGAGTGCAGCTCCAGACAGATCAGTGACTGTGCAGAAATGGCACGGCAGAGATCCATATTTATACCGTGTCATTTTAATGCATTAGCTCAACTCATTCATTATATAATGTTCTATTCCTTTTCAGAAAACAAGCTGCTTTCTGTTGCTAATGATGTTTCTTTATATTAGCTTGCAGTTTTGGGGAAACACAAAAAATAACGTAATGAAGTTTAGCATGTGATTTCCACAACTATAGTGCTGTAAGTAGCAATGCATGCTTCTCAGCAAAACAAACAAATACAGTTCAGACAACTAGGAAACAAGTACCTTGGGTGAGCGCCTAATTTTGTGTCAGTCTTTCAACTTCATGTATGGCTTTAGAGGTCAAATGTTAGTTATATTAGAATACATATACAGGATCCTGTGTGAAAAGTTACTACTTCTGTGCGATTCATAAGTCATTCTGCTCCCTAGAGCAGAATGCCCAGAGCTTTATTCAGTCAAGAATAATAAAGGTAACTGGAAACAAAGAGCATCGTTCTGAATCTTGCCTTTGTTCACAAAGTGAGCCCTGGTCGTTATGTTGTTCAGTAGGTTGTGATTTTTTTTTTTTTAATGGAATGTGGTGTAGCAGTGGTGTGGGAGCTTACCTTAAATGTGGGTGTGAACAGATTTGACCATGGGATGCTCAATGAAAGAAAAAGTCCCAGTGTCTCAATCCCTCCATTCTTTGTCTGGTGCAGGATGTTTAAAGCTGCACTGCAACATGTAAAATATGTTTATGGCCTTGGTCTCTGTAACATCCTTCCATTCTTCCAATTAAAATTTTTCTTGATGATTTGCGTTACTTTGCAAATGGGTGCTATGGTGCCTTTTTCCTGATCTGCAAAGATACTCAATGACCTTTCTCCTTCCCACACTTCAACAGAACTTCCCACTCAATAGAAAATGACACCTTTTTGTACTGAGCTTTCTAAATGTAGCTGGAAATCATGCTTTCTCTTTTAAAGGGAACACACTGTTTTATGAAACCTTCAAAGGATTTTACCAGATACTGTTTAATAATTTCTGTCTCTCATATTACACATAGAAAGACTTGTGGTGCATTTCAGGGTGATTACAGCATGTCTGAAGTGTTTCGTAAAGCAAGTAGTTTAATCAGCCATGTGGTACTGACACTGTACTTTATTGTAACAGCTTTCATCCTGAAGGTTATAATAATCTCCAATTTGTAGTGCTAAACCTAGCAGAACGTAACATGCAAATCCCATTGTGAAACACAGTTCTGTCACATGATGATAGCTGATGAGCACTGTAGGGTTGTACAGGAAGTTGCATGTAAAGTGAAGAAAACATCCTTCTGTCGTAGCTGTCACTGAGGGTTCTTGGTTTTGGGATGAAGTGACTCATTCACTGTGCTACATGCTGTCGGGTATGGCCAAAGTGGACGTGTGTTCTGCCTGTCTCAGACTGTCAGGCCATCGGCTGCTCCCGGCTCTTGTTCGGTTTCTCCCTTCAGCTGTCTGAGGCTGGATGTGTGGAGGTGCATGTTTTAGTTTTTGGACCTGACAAGTGGAGCCAAAGGCTTCCACTTGTTGTAAAGAATAATTGAAGAAGTGTGTATCCGTTAATGCTGACACTTCTTTGTTTCAAAGCATCCTGATTTTACTTGTGGATGTAGATACTGGTGCAGGTAGGAGTTCAGTTTCTCAGCCTTTTTGGGAACAGAAGATCTTCTGTAGCTACTTGCCATACAAAATCCTTTTTATCATGCTTGGATTTCTAAAGCCTTTTGAAAAGTTCCTGTCAATAAAATTTCTACTTATATCTTGAAATTTCAGCTCCTTTATGAGAGAAACTTTGACATCTGACTTCAGGTCCCCTTATGTAGATCTATGTGTATATACATCTTCTTTGGGCTCTTTGTGAACCCATTTTGTGTGGAACAAACCCAGCCCCGCCTCCTGCTGGGAGGGCAGAGCAGGTTGCGTGGGCCTGTCCTCATGGCTTTTCCTTGCATCCAGCAGGAACTCCTCTTTTCAGTCGGTCTGGTGCCTCGCCCTCCCGCTGGGAGTTGGCTTCACCTCGGTGGTGACCTCCCCGCAGGCTGCTGCCAGGCCCTGGCTTCGTGCCCTCTGCAGGCCGCAGCAGCCCCGTCCCTCAGCCCCTCCTCGCGGGGCCATCTGGGTGCTTCGCTGCGGTTTCTCGGTGCCCCTTCTGGGCTGAGAGACCCACAACCGAATGCGGTATTTCGACATGGACCTCCTAGAAGGAGACTATCTTGTGGTCTTATTTTCTTGGGAAACAAAAAGAAGGAAAAACGTAGCTAAAATAAAACAGCTGTGGGAGTAGGAAAACCAGCTTACATTGATCACTTGTCTGATGACCCCAGAAAAGACCATAATGGGGAGAGATGTTCCCCTCGTTTATACTTGCTGTCACCAACTCAATAGCTTGCTTCTGTCCCCTACTCACTTCCCCTTGGTTTGTCTGTGGAGCTGTTCAAAATCTAACTGCATCTCACTGGGAATTAGGCCTTAGTCAGTAAACCTGACCATTTTATTACACATTTTTAAAATTTGATTACAAGACTGTAATCTTCATTACAGTTTCAAATAGAAAGTTCTTTACCAAACACAGCAGGGAGATGTACTTCAGTTTCAAAGTATAGAAAAGCTTCAATGTTGTAGGTATGTTACAAATCAGACTGATTTGTATGAAGAGAAAGGATATATTTGAGAAAGAAAATGCTAAAGCAAAATTCCGGAGACACCAAGATTTAAAGACAAAAACTATTTACTGACTTTAGTCCCTCTGTCTGTAAATTTCAATCTATATATTTAAACTTCTGAATCTTTAATCCTCCTGTATTAAATTAGAAATTCCTTTTTAGTATTACGAGTGTTTCTAGATGGGCTGAAGTACTGAAGCAGCATTACTTCATCCAATTTTCAGTTTTCATTATGGAATTAGATAATGAACTTTTATCCTTTGTAGGAAGTAGGACTGCATATCAGTATTAAGATAATTTATTTACTGATGTTTGCTTTGAGAATGCTAACTCTTCTGCCATTGGTCAGGCAGTGGAGTTCTAGAGATGAGTAAAAGAAGTTAAATTTAAAACAGAGTTAGATTTAAATAAGGATGATAAGCATTCATCCATCTATCCAGTTTTTGAATCAAGTAGTATTTCAAATTTCTCTGCTTATTTTCTCTAAATTTGTGATTTCAAATATATACTGTTGTCTTCATACTAGTTTACTGCTTCTGAAAATGGTTAGATTGAAATTTCTGGTGTTTTCCTGTTGGATGGAGAGACCTAATTTAACTTCAGGGTGAGCGATGTAAGGGCAGACTTGAACTTAATTTGTTGCGTGTCAAGCATTTATAAGAGGAAATGATTTTAAATCCTGGCCTTTGCATTTGGTGTCTGCTTGTTGTTTGATATCTTGTGAGTCTTGACTAGAAGCTTTTGTTGAAGTGTTGCGCAGAAAATCATGTAACTGGTTTGTCAGCTTGTTCGATTTGTTACTCCTGTGGAGGGAGAATACCTGTGTGCTTTAGCAAGCAGAAGAGAGGCCTTTGCGCAGGCTATATACCGCGCTGTATTAAGCACAGGCTGTAGGCATTCATTTTGCCCTCCCCTTTCTCTTTCAGACTCCAGGCAGAGTCGGATCTCAGAGCTCCGATTCCGATTCATCTGCCGCACCAGGAAATGCCGTGGACGTGAACAGTGAGGGCTCCTCCGAGGTACTGTGCACCGACACGTGGGACTGCCGTTGTGAACCTTGTGCCCTCTGTCTCTGATCCACCAACCTGCTGGCGTTCGTTTTCATGTCGTTCCTAAATAACACTTGTACTAAGCAAATACTCAAAAGTGACCTTGTGTAAGAAGAGGTTCTGATTTACATAAAAAAAAAAAAGTGAGGGTAGGCTATATAAATGTGTTTTTTGATCAACTTCATCCAAATAATAACAAGCAATCTTTGCTGTAATCATAGAGATGAATTATTAAAATTAAAACCAATAAGGAACAAGGTTAACACTCCTCGTTTATAAATGTTTAATGAGTTCTGAAAAACACGGCTTAACCTTCTATCACATTTGTACTTCCTTTTCACCTTGCTCGTGCTAGGTATAATGTATATTGGAAACCTCGTCCTCCATGTAAAATATCAAATGTCTTGGTTTTTGTTTGGCCTCTGTACGCAAAGCTACCACTTGTAAGTCCTGTCCATTTTTCTAATGTGCCGTGTGCCACGCTTAGGCAGCAGAATAAGTTGTTGTTATTGCTTCAGTCCTATATTACCATGTCTTTGGATTTACAGTCTTGTCAAATATTAACTTTTAAAAATGCAAGCTGGCTTCACTGGCTGTTGAAGCTATTTTGTGCTAATGTAGCCCGATTACCTAGCTTGCAAATGTTTCGAGCTTAGCATACAAATGCAGTGCAAGGTTAATTACTCCTATTACAGCATTAAAGGGAGCAAAGTGCCCTTTAGTACACTGAATGGAGTGAATGATGAGTCAAAAACTCATATGTCTGTTATGGTAAGTGATAAGAGGACTTTTCACTGTGCTGTTTAAAATCCTAATTGCCTTTCATCTGTGCGGCTGCTTCTTTATTCGTTCTTTCTTCATTCTCAAAGCCATATTACAGTCAGACTAATCAGACGTCGAGTAATTTATTGCTACATGTTATACATGTCATGCATGTGTGAGTCCAGATGATCTGTTTTGTATGCATATTTACCCTGTCCCTGAAGCAAATAAATACTCTTAAATTGTAGACTACCACCGTGTTACTTTTGTAGTTAATTATGGCGTAAAAATACGCAATAATTGCTGCTTTGCAAAGTTTGGCTAAGATGGAACGATCGTGTTATCATGACTGTAATATCACTGCCTGTACAGCTGGTGGCTATCACAGGGTACCTCAGTACTAATGCAGTGTTATTTTCTTGACATAGGCCATGCTTTCAAGGTGCTGGTGTGCCTGCACTACTGCACCCTTAGTTTTTCCTGTAACTGAGTTGGAACTCAAGTCAGGCCAAAGGCTGTACCATTTCTAGTTGATGCTGTATAACATGTATAAAACTGAAAGTGTCTTTACTTGTCGGTAATTCCACCATCTGCTGCATTAGTTGCAAGTAGCATGTTTGCTTTAGCGTATAATTTCAAAATCGGATTGAGTCTGAGTTCTGAAGTGGGTGATGGTATCTTATTCTCCAGAGATTCATGCATTACAGTATGCAACTTGAGCCTTTCTCTTGGCCTTGCTTTTCCTGTGCAGCTGGCCTGAGATGTTTGCTTTCTGAGAACTTCCTCTCCAAAGCCACCGCAGCCAGACTTTGCAGAATGTTTGCTCTCCTTTACATAGTTATGATCCCACCAGATTCTCCAGTATGACATAAAACCAAATATCTAATTGAATTGTTTTCATTCCAATTTCTTAGCTAGATTTTCAAAATTGCATTGTTTTAAGATTCAAAGGGAGAAGAATTACTAAATCTGGGTAGATTCTCATGTTTCCTCTCACCTTCAGACCTGGTTGAAATCAATCCTGATTTTTGAGAATTGTAGTACAAAACAAAAGGAGTGGGGAAGGCTGGTTAAATTCAAAGTGTTTGTTGCTTGACAAGAGAGGAAAGCTCATTTATTCCCTTCTGTGGCAGTGTCAGCACTGCAGGTCACACACGTACACACCTGTAACCAACTCTAGATGCACCCTTTAATCACTGTGGTCTGACTAAGAAGGAAGAGTTTGAGCCTCTCCTAACTTAGCACCTTAGGTCCTGGTGCGACTCCATCTCCAGTACAGGGCTGCTAAACATTCCATGTTTGTGGGGAGTCCAACTTTTGGCTTTGGTAAATCCCTGGTGAGCATGCTTAATTCCCTCGCCCACCTTTTTTTTTCCTACCAAAAGGGTCCTTCTCTTTCCCTCTGCCAGCCGGGTTGTGTGAGTGCCGCTGCCTCTCATTCTCCTGTAAATTTGCTTATCAATTTACAGCGGTGTTTCTGCAGTCTCTGTACCATCCTGGTCTCTTTCTGTCAGCATCTGAAAATGCCTGTGGCAAACTGCCTGATAGGTCGATGTGCTGCCTTATAATGGCCCATGCATGACTTGTTACGCAGCACATTCCTCTGTCCCATGAAGGGGGTCCCCAAGGTGTCTGGAAAACACTTAATAGTAGGCAGTTTGGTACCAGCTGTTAAAGCGTGTTTTGGATTTCTTTTCATTTTCTTAATAACTTCACCTTCTAGTCTTCTCTGTGGCATTGACATATGGTTTGCAAAAATTAACCTTCCGAAAGGAAACAGCTGCAGGCTTTGCTTTTAGTGATTGTAAGAACTTTCAGCATAAGAATTTGAACACTATTTGATTCCAAATCTTCTTTATGTTTTTATTAGTTTCTTAAAGACAAATATACGTTTCGCAGGGCTTCATCTGTCCACTATGTATGAAAGTGTGTGTAACTCCTGCCGATCTGTCTGAACATTACCAGAATGAACACATGGGGACAGAAGGAAGACAGGAGCTTCGTGACCTTCCAGCTGTTACTGTGGGTCTTGTTTATTTTGTTTCAAAAGCTTTGGTGATGGGCTGTTTTAAAAGAACATACACCTTTTTGTGTGGTTTGGATGTCAGCTTTTATAAAGTGTTGTTTCTTTGATTCCTCGCTGAAAAATAGTTGATCTCTTTGCAAGGTTCAAAAGCATATATTCAGCTGAAGACTCCATTTGTGTCTAACTCTCTGGTTTGCAGTTGTGTCTCACATGAAACATTCGCAGTATTGGGAGACTTCCATTCACAAATGTGTTCCTTTTAAACAGCTTTTACCTGGCTTTCTTGTAAACTAAGCTTACATTATTTGATATATTCCACTTCAGGCTCAGTTTCCTGGTAAACACAGTATCAGATCTGGTAAATCCTTTGTGAAAACAAAAGTTTTAAGATCTTATTAGCTACCATTTTAAAGCAGATTTCTAGAGGGGGACAGATATGTTGCGTAAAGGTGGAACTGAAGATAAATGTCAGAAATAATTTAAAAACTTCTCTTCCTGAACAATTTAGAGCTTCACAGGGGCAACAACAACAGCAAAACAGAAAGGGGGAAAAAAAAAAACCCACAACATTTCATTGGAAGCATTTTAGATCCCTGACTAAATGCAAAGGCTGTTTCAGTTAACAGACTGTAAGTAGTAGTGCATTTCTGAATTCTACCAGTTGTGGAGCGTAGAATGTGAAATAACAGCCTTCAGCTATCTGCTTTTTTTTTTTTTTTTTTTTCCCCTCTCTGAGACTTCAGATTTGACTTTCAGGGGCAGGCATCTTCCCATGCACTAACTGAGCTTGAATGGAGATAAAATTGTTTTACATTCTTCTGCCAATGTTACTTTTGAGTTTTGGAATCTGTGTCTGTTCTTAGCTGTATGAGCTGTATTCTTTTGTTCTGTTTATTGCTGTCTGCATTTGTGAAAGAGTACGTTTTTCCTAGCCAGAAACTGATGCGTATTTGGGCTTTATTTCTAAAGAGAAGACTTAAAAGTGTGTGGCTTTAATCCCAAAGATGCTCTCTTCAAGGATGAGGTGTCAGCTGTTAAAGTGAGCAGGAGATGGCAGTGGGCTGTCCAGGCACACAGAGATTTTGCCATAGCTGGGGTATGGTTTTTGACTAAGTCATCATGGCCACCTGTTGAGGCAGGGTGTGCCATCTGTAGAGCTATGTTTGTGGTCATGTTGCCTTTATTTTTTCAATTTTCTGGTCACTATGCAAGTGCTGCCTGAGTAAGCTGTGGCTTACAGACTGGGGCGTTCCTCATGCAGTGGTATCAGTAGATACTGCCGTGTGAGCAGCTAGAGATGGTTTGAAAAAATCACTGTTCCATTTAATCTGGGCTATTTTTAATACAATTTTGTGGAGCTGAGTGTGGGTTCTTGCCCACTTTGGGATTTTGTTTTTCCACCATCAGTTGCTCCTGCCTGTCAGTAGCACATTACAACTTTTTAGTCTGATAAAATCTGGCTATTGAGTGTGGCATATGAAATACAAATTCAGCTGTTTCTAACTGTTTCTTGGTTCAGTGATTCAGTAAATATTATCAATGCTTGTATGTGAAATTTAAAATACTTGACTACTGAGAAACTGGTGGTTTGTATTTGTTGGTGGAAAGT
Organism: Alectura lathami; assembly: GCA_013399715.1. Lineage (NCBI taxonomy): Eukaryota > Metazoa > Chordata > Aves > Galliformes > Megapodiidae > Alectura > Alectura lathami. The sequence continues at coordinate 205,253 of VXAV01001464.1, read as the reverse complement.
GATCGTTTGTACTTGCAACAAGTACATCCTGATCCTGAAACAGCAACACAGCCGAGCTGTCACACTTCACTGCAACTTTGCCATTTCTGAGGCAGCATTATAAGAAGAGTATGATTTGCAATCAGTGCCATCTTTTGTAGCAGACATATGAAACGTTGCAGACTTTTGCTTGCTTAGACTGCAAAGCAGCCTTCGGTGGCTTGCCAGTACTGCTGTGAAAAGCTGAAGTACTTTTTGCTGGAAACAGTGCTGAAGAAGCTCCTGAGTTCAGTTTTTTTTTTTTTTTTTTGCCAGCACATTGTCCTGAAATGTGGAGACAGGAAGCATGGCAAGGTCACTGTTTAGTCTCGCACTGTGTGACCCAAAATATTGTTAGTTGATTGACAAAAGCACCAGTACTTTGCTTTTAAGTTTGCCTGTCGCTTTCTTCCCTAACCTGTCTTTGGCTGACACACGCTCCCTGCTCATCAGAATTTCAGGAAGTCAGGTCACTTACCACTCTGTTCTCCTTGCCCTTTCGTCCCTCCGGCCTCCACGCAACGAGAGTTGGTGCCATTCTTCAAGCAAGGCGTCCCCTCCTGCTGGAGCTTCTGAGCAGTCTGATGGCCTGCTGCAGGAGAGGATCCTCACCACTCGCCTGGAACCTTACTTAACGGTCTTCCTCTTAAACAGCTCTCTTTGCAGCCCTTATTTTTCAGACTAGGGATCGCATCATGTGATGACTGGCGAAAATAACAGGGGAGTTCTTTTCCCCATGTCTCGAGCATTGATGAAGCCTTACCTTTAAAGGACGAAGCCGTACTCAGCTGCAGGAGCGGGCACCATAATGTTGGCCAGTGTCTTTGTCCACGTATAGCCAACTTGGCCAAACAAATTCCTCATGGAAGCCAAAGACGTCACCACGTTCCCAGACAGGGACATTGTTCCCCAACTTTTATGTATACAGCGGTGTCACTGACGAAAGCTGTGTAGTTTGTTCCCTTTTGTTTTCTTTTTCCTAAAGGAATGATACATCTCTAAACCGTTTCCTCCATTTCCTGACTGTCTCTTTTGGATGTTCATGATGTTTAAACAATAAGTCAGAGAGGCTTAATTTCAGACTTCCCTGTTTCTCCAGAGGCATCCAGAAAAATACTGTGTGGTACCCCTGCAATGTGTAGAATACTGTGGCTGTTAATGTCTATTGTCTGAGCTACAACGTGGCTAAACCTAAGGCCATTCCTAACAGTTCTTTTAGGTTATTTTTGTGACTTTCCTTATGCTTAGTAAATACACATTTCTTGACTAATACAAGCAAAATCCAACACTGTTTTCTGAATAGGCTTTTTATAGCATGTTTGCCCAGAGCATAGTTAGGAGTGCTAGTTGTGCAAAAATAAGTTTTTTGTCTTTGTTTAAAAATACCTTGTTGTTCTTGGTGGTTTCTACTTGTCTCTTGTCTCAGTTGGTTGTACCTTGTATTTTTTATGGATGCCCTTGGGATCATAGAATCATAGAATGGCTTGGGTTGGAAGGGACCTCAGAGATCATCTAGTTCCAACCCCCCTGCCGTGGACAGGGCTGCCAGCCACTAGCTCACTAGATCCAACTGCCCAGGAACCCATCCAGCCTGGCCTTGAACACAGCCAGGGATGGGGCAGCCACAGCTTCTCTGGGCAGCCTGTTCCAGCGCCTCAACACTCTCTGTCAAGAATTTCTTCCTGATGTCCAACCTAAACCTCCCCTCTTTCAGTTTTAGCCCATTCCCCCTTGTCCTATCATTATCCACCCGTGTAAAAAGTCGGTCCCCCTCCTGCCTGTAAGCTCCTTTTAAGTATTGGAAGGCCGCAATGAGGTCTCCCCGGAGCCTTCTCTTTTCCAAGCTCAACAATCCCAACTCCCTCAACCTTTCCTCACAGGAGAGGTGCTCCAGCCCTCTGATCATTTTGGTGGCCCTCCTCTGGACCCGCTCCAACAGCTCCACATCCCCTCTGTACTGGGGGCCCCAGGCCTGGACACAGCACTCCAGGTGAGGCCTTCCAAGGGCAGAGTAGAGGGGGACGATCACCTCCCTCTCCCTGCTGGCCACCCCTCTCTTGATGCAGCCCAGGATGCCATTGGCCTTCCTGGCTGCAAGAGCACACTGCCGGCTCATGTCCAGCTTTTCGTCGATCACAACGCCCAAGTCCTTCTCCGCAGGGCTGCTCTCAAGGAGTTCTTCTCCCAGTCTGTACACACACCTGGGATTGCCCCGACCCAAGTGCAACACCTTGCACTTGGCCTTGTTGAGCCTCATCAGGCTCTCGTGGGCCCACTTTTCCATCTGTCCAGGTCCCTCGGGATGGCATCCCTTCCTTCAGGGGTATCAACTGCTCCACTCAGCTTGGTGTCATCAGCAAACTTGCTGAGGGTGCACTCGATCCCATAGTCTAAGTCGTCAGTAAAGATTTTGAAGAGCACCGGTCCTAAGACGGACCCTTGGGGGACAGCGCTCGTGACCGGCCTCCACCTGGACGTAGAGCCATTGACTACAACCCTTTGGCTGCGACCCTCCAGCCAGTTCTTTATCCAATGAACAGTCCACCCATCAAATCTACATCTCTCCAGTTTAGAGATGAGGATATGGTGCGGGACCGTGTCAAACGGTCTGGGGACCGGGGATGTTGCAGGCTGCTTTTTTACACAGAGCGTTTTATCAATGCTTTAATGCCAATACTTTTATCCTCTGGCTGCTCTTTCAGTTGCTTCTCCAGTTAGGTTGTGGTTTTCACCTTGGTGGTACTTGCCGGCTTTGCTCTGGGAGAAAAATCATTGGTTGAGCTATATTAGCACATGAATTTGCTGCAACACCTGAACGATACTAAGAGAATGAAGAATCAGAGATATTGAGTTGGCTATTCGATGCAACTTTTTTTTAAAAATCAGAGAATCCACTGAATTAGAATTTCTAATTCATGACGAAATTGTAGTCTTGTGGGTTGTGATGGAACCGTAGTCTTTGTCATCAATAGTAATAAAAACAGAAGAGAACCAAACTAGAAATTATGTTGGTTCTATTCTTGCCAAGAAGAATCCAGCTTCTCTTCTGGAAAGACATTGAGTCTGCACTATGTTTCGAAATAAACTGTAGCAAGGCACCCTTTTTCTTTTTGATCAGAAAGTTAAGTATTTGCTTAGAAAGTTGAAGTGGACGGTGGATCTTAATTACATGGAATGTGGTATTTTAGCCTACTTTTCTAATGATGAGATAGAGATGTCATCTCAGGAAGCCACTTTCACCTTACTGTCTATGTAAACACAAGGGAAAAAGTTTGTTTTTTGTTTTTTTTTTTTTTTTGTGGAAGATGTGGAAAAAAAAATCTGTCAACAGTGTTCTCCATTTAGGAATATATAAAGGGAGTGACCTTATTCTTTAGCTTAAAATATTCCATATATATACACATTTATCAATATGTAAGGCTTCTGAAATAGATTACTCTGAAATAGATTATTCTGAAATAGCAAGGTATGATCTTGCCCTTGCTCTAGGCAGGCAATTCAGTCTGCTTCTGAGAACTTGCTGAGGATTTAGCTGATTGCTTCAATGCATATTCGGGAAACAAAACCTAGAAACTCCATGGTACAGCTTTCAGCTCTGAAACATCAGACCATTTCTGTCCTCTGGCCCTAAGTATGCACCGATCCTATCCTTCTGTCCTATACAGTATTTCAGCATTTAAATCACTGTGTAACTGGAGAATATCTGACTTTGCTTCAGAGTTACTATTTCAAAGCAGGTGAAAATGTTTATTAGGGAATGTTGTGAAGGTTCTGCTTCAGTGGAAACACACCAACAGCAAATTTAGAATCATTTCAAAGAATTGCCACACTTGAAAACTGAAGTCAGCTCCAGAGGGTGGTCATGCCACTGAGCACAGGAGCATGCTCTTGAACTTTCAGCAGTTTTTAAATGTGCTGAATGTTGTTCACAGCATCAGCTTGCAGTTCTGGTACAGTTGTGGAAAAGTTGTTAAAATACCACTGAATTCTGAGACTCTGGCCAACTACAGAGCATGATTGGAAGATATGATAGCTTTGGACTTGAATCGCAGCTATCACTTTTTGTTCATGTGGCTTACTGTAAACAGGCTGCAGACTTGAGTGCTGGCCCAGTATTTCTGGAAGGTCAAAGGTGACGGCCAAAACTCAGATTTATGTAAGCTAAGAGCCTGATCATGCAAATGCCAAGCACGCTGAAGTATGTACTGGATTGGACTGAGCTGTCCCATAGGATGTATATGGTGGGCTGATTTTTCACCTTTTCCATATGGTGAAAGTAGCAATTACACAGCAGTTCTTTTTTTTGTTGCGTGTTTTTTGTTCACTGCAGTACTTAAATATTTTCCAAGAAGAGTGTTTATGGAACAAAATTGACTTCTCAGTGGAAAATAGCAAAGTTCCTTGGTTCTTTAAGCTTGACTCATGATGTAGTTGCCAGGATAAAAATGCAGGATGTTGCGCAAGTTCTGTTCGTATTGGTAGACAGAGCTCCGTGTGCGCTATTCGTGTTACATGACTATACCACAGATCAGCAGCAATTACAGCAGCCATTTATTCAGATCTGTGCGGTATTAAAATGGGACTGGAGAATATGATGGGCAGTCATCCTGTTTTTAAAGAAAATGCTAAGGGAGCTGGGTGGCTGTGTCCGTGACTTACTTACCTAGGGTGCCTTCTCTCTTGTACTCCAACTCTATAAGCAAATCTGAATTCCCTTCTGTAAAAGCTGTTTAGCCCATGGGACTGTCCCTCAAGAGGTGGCTTCTTTCTGCCAGATAGCTCCAGTTTAAATTTATGAAAAAGGAACCCAGAGTAAAGTAAGCTGTATTTTCACTCATAAATTATCTAAGACAAGATTTCATAATAGGTCTACAAAGACTATTTTAGTAAAGCTGTGGGTGAAAGAGCAGTTGGTAGATGCTTAGATTTAGATTTAAGGTGCATGTATGCAGGTGTTTCAAGCTCCAGTTACCAATGATGGAGCCTGGGGAGCTGTTTTGCTGACCCTGCTTTACATTATATGCATTTCTTAGGTCAACTGATGAGCTACTTGCTCCATTAACTGTTAGTTCTCCATTGATAGTGATTGGACCACCTATGTGTAGTTTTTTTTTTTTTTTTTTTAAACTTAACTCTGAAGATTTGAGCCTGTTGAAGAAATGTCTTTGAGTATCTTCACAATTTTCTTTGCTAGTGAGTAGGAAAAATATTTGCTTTCTGTATGCATTTTCACACTACATAACTTCATGTTTAGATCAGACTTGCTCAGAATGATGAGGAAAAGCATTTACAAGAAAGATAATATTCTGAGAAGGCTGGAATTTTCACGTATATATTTTTACTTCCCTCCCTTATCAGTCTTAGAGTAATACAAGGAGAAGCCAGGGAAGCAGAACCCATCCAGTCCTATACATGAATTTTTCTATTTCGTAAATTATTTCTGAATCTGTTCTGAAATGGCTGAGGATTAGGAGGACTCTATGGCAGGCTGCAGTCAGTCTGGCCGCATACAGTGTGCCTATGGGTCCGTGCCCCAGCTCTTGCTGGGCAGTGTTCCTGTGTGAGAGGATGAAGTTCTCTGAACAGTCAATAGTCCCGTAAGCTATGCTGGTATAATAAAAATAAATATGGTAGCTCTTGTTGCAAGAGTTCGCTTCCAGGGTAGCTTTTAAGTATCCTGGCTAACTTCCCAAAAAGTGCTGTGTTAATGGTTCTTAAGAATATTAATGTTGCAGGAAAGGAATCATTTACCTCATATCCCTTTTAGGAGAGGGCACAGGGAAGCCTAACTTTATCAGGTCTGAAAGTAAACCTTAACTATGAAAAGAATGTTTGTAGCTATTTTTCTCCTCCACAGGCTTGGTCATAAGTCCTGCTTGACAAAGGCAAACAAAAAAGCCTCTGGTGCTTCCATGGAGTTCAAGATCATTGGTAAAATTTGGCACTGGAACTCAAGCTGAAGCAAGACGCCTTCCTACTCAGTTTCGACAGAGCAATATCTGTTCTGCTTTGACTAGAATTTGTTTTGTGCTAAGACCTGTCCTACAGAGAGCAGTGCAGTGCTGTGGAGGTGCTGGGTGCTGTGCATGGTTCAGAAGCACCTGCCTGAAAGAGAAATATTTCCCTCTAATCAGAAAATTGGGGTTTGAAATTCCTGTCTCATTCTCCATGGAGTGCCTTGACCAGTGGGTCAGACACTAATGTGAGCTGTAAGCTGTTGCTGATTCCTGGTGGGCTGTTTGTACATGTATGTGGTATTTTGGTGTGGGCTTGTTTTCTTTTTTAACATTCTTGCTCTATCTTGCTTCGAGACATCTGTGGTGATCTTAAGAACTCTTTCACGATAAAAACTTTTGCATATGGTGGTTGTCATTTTTTTTTTTTTTTATTCCTCCCGAGCTGGCAGACCTCTGCAAAACATCTTGGATTCAAAAAATTGTCATTTTCTGGTGGAAAGTTTCTCTGTTTATAAAAACAAAAACCAGCTAATCATCCTTTAACTTATTTTGGGCTCCTTTCTCCCCGCATAAATCAAGATAAAGCCCAGTTAGAAACATCAGCTGGGGAGTTACGAGTTACAGTGCCATGCTGCAGGGGTTATACAAGTGATATCTTTGCTTTTATTAAATGAATATTATTAAATGCCTTTCACTTCTCTGTGGTTGTGCTGTGCTTCATGCAGAGTAACTCGTAAATGCATTTTTAAATTAAATTTTCCAAAAGTGCCTTGGCAAGTACAGGGTTTTGAAAACTGTAATTGTGCAAGTTCTATTATGGCAGCTTTCTTCAAATACAAGATCAGTGTTTGCTTGTTCTGGAAAAGAGTCTGTTAGTTGGGGAAGCCAAGTGTAGACTTTCTGGAATGGAGACCTGCCTGCCCTCCTGCCCCTGCTGGGTGACCAGTGTTACATCTCATGGTAGTAACTGTGCAATCTCCTCGTTATCCAGAGCATTATCCTGAGACAGGACCATGTATCTTGTACTTGATATCAATTCCTGGAAACTAACAAAAATGCTTACAAGGTTTAAGCATCTCAAACCATCAGTTTTTCTTCCCTTCCTCCTTCTCACACACTCATCTTTAAGTTAGTATACTTCTGCATGTTTTCAAAATGCATCTCAAGGTGATGCTAAGTGAGAGAGACGCACCACTCCAAACAGGATCTCACCTGGGGCTAACAGCTGCAGGCCCAGGACAGCTGTACACTTCTGTCTGTTTTGGGCTGCTGCCCAGGGAGGTCCTGATGGTTCTGATCCCCTTACTGTGAAGAGAACTGGACTGATACTCAGCTGTCAGCTCTGACTTTTTTTTTTTTTGTTATTAGGCATTATCAGCTTCCGCAAAGCAGTCCGGGCCTAGGTACGTAGGCTTGAGGCCCTGCTGTGAGAGTTGGGGTGCTGCAGTGGTGGGAGCTGGCACTCTTGCCCAGCCCACCTTTGCAAGCAGCAGGAAGGGTGATGTTTTCTGTGACAGAGATGCCCCTTTGCAGAAGGGTAACATCTTAGTCAGAGCTTGTGATTTTGACCAGTTGGACATGCTGTATTAGCTGGAGGGTGTGTGTGAGAGTTGCAGCCCAGCGCTGAGCAGAGCCGGGTCCCTCAGCGAGGCTGGGCTGGTCATGGCAGCGCTGAGGAGAGGCAGGGGCTGGTGGTGACATGCTCTGTGCCCTGCCCATGTGAGAGGAAGGTGGTTTTTGTAAGTGGGAGGAGGTTTTGCCATGCTTCCCTGCTGCCAATGACAGCAAAGTGCCCCCAGAGCTGGAGCTTTGTCCTGCTCCTGGGAGGAGGAGGGATGTCCCAGTCCCTTGCTTGGCAGCTCACCTCTGCCCTTGGCCCCTCGTTCTTGCTGTTGCTGCAGCTAGTTCCGTCTGCCTTTGGGGCTAATTGCGAATATAACCAATTCTTTCCTCTTCACCAGGGCCCCTCTTGCCTCGGAATAAAACCCAGCCACACACCAAAAAAAATAAAACAAGCAAAGAAACAGATTCTGCTCTTTAATTAGAAAGAAAAAAAGGGCAAAAGGAAGGAGAGGATGGAGCAATTTTCTACACTTGTTCTTTCCAGATGCTCTTACTTGTGCAGTGAGGAACATCTGCTTTTCTCTGCGAGCTGCAGACCTTCCGTCACTGGGAAGGCAACCGGCACGCTGGAATCACGCAGGAGTGTTTCATCCAGAGGGGTTCTGTTGCAGGGTCACCGTATGAGTCTGTGTGCTTTCACGTGCCGGTTAAAATATGTTCCTTGCTTTTCGACAGCTCCTGTAGGTCGCTGCCACTTCTACTTTTCCCTCTGGTACTTTCACTGCCATCAGATAAATGTTACTGGGAACTCAGCAGTTCAGCCGTCTTTCTCTACCCATGTTGGTGTGTATACCTGTATATGAGTTCCTTGTTTTAATCTGGAGAGAAACTGCAGATCAGTTCTGGAAATAAGTAAATGGTTGTTAAAGGTAGACATCTGTTGATGAACTATACTGTTTTTTAACAGAGTTGTGCTAAAATTAGTCTTCAGTATGGCGTGTGGTGGATTTGACAGCCAGCTATATTTATTTACTAATTTCTGAAACATAAAAAAATAGCAGTTATAAAGTTCCTGTTTGGTTCTCTGGAGCTTCAGCTGTGTTTGATTGCCTGAACTTGACAGTTCTCTTGGATTGGATCCATACAGATGTCTGGTTATTTAAGTCTTAGCCACCAAGGGACCTTACTTTCACTTGCGCGAGGTTCTGTTTACACAGTTTGGAATCATAAGGAGCCTTTAATGTGAGACTAATTGTTTACTTTCACTCTGAAATTTCTTTTTCTTGCCACAGTGGTGCATATAACGTAAATGAGAATTAGGCTGAGAACGGGCGTGATATCCAAATGAGTGAAGAACCAAAACAAAGTCCAGCCCTTAGAAGCAGGTTGCTAGATAAAATGAGATAGGTGACAGGTCTGGTAAGTGGCAGTTTAGACACCACAGATGTTTAGAGGTGCATAAAAATAACTTTTCTCTTGGCTGTGGGCTAGTGGGTGGAATGATGGGATTGGTCTGCTAGGATTTTGCTCTGGTAAGCTTGCAGTAGGTATTCTGGAGTGAAGGTGGATGACTTCACGTTATTTAGGCTCTGGAGATGTCATTTCCTTGAGATAGTATTTCTCTGAATTGCATTTACTAATTAATTATATGCAAGGTAAAAATTGGTTCTGAATCTGCTGGCCCTTACTAAAGTCATTAGCCTAAATATGATGGTAATTGCAATGCAGTCCTTCTAACTTACCGTTTTTCTAAATAAGGGCTTCGTTACTAGTGTATAATGGTATTGGGGAAAAAAGAAACAGCACTGAAAAATGAAACATGAATTTTGTAGACATTTTCTAAACTTCTAATTGCCAAACCTGTCATCAGAGCAGGAAGTAGTATGAATCTTTAAAAAATAATTGTATTTGCTGCCTTTTAGATACACAAACAACATTCAGATTTGGGTGAAGGTAGAAAAAGACGAATTTTACTTCTCACATCCTTTTAATTTTTTTTCTCTCCTTTTTATAATAGGGCTTTATCTGTCCTCTCTGTATGAAGTCTCATGGATCAGCTGAGGAGCTGTTCAAGCACTATGAAGCAGTTCATAATTCTGGCATTGATTCAACTCGTGGAGGGGAAGGTCATCTGTCACCGGAAAGGTGGAACCCTACTCATTTGTGCTTGTGCTTTTGTGTCAGTGTTGAGCTGCTTCTAATTACACTAAAGGCAGTATTAATTTGAACATTTAATTATA
>VXAV01001464.1:156757-170703 GCA_013399715.1 Alectura lathami | reverse complement strand
AGCTACAGTAAAATAGATATTTTAGTGAAGTACAACTTGTCTTTCAGGTAAAAGCCAAAACTGAATTGCTGCTTTCAGCAGAAGCATCAAAAGCTGCTCAAAGGGCAGACCTTCAGAATCATCTGGACACTGCCCAGCACGCACTGCAGGATAAACAACAGGTTGTGAGCAACATAAAACATAAAGTTTCTACATTACCTAAATGTCTACCTAAATGTTTTAGTTTGCATTAATCCCGGTGAAGCATTCCACCAGGTGCTGAATCCAATATTTGTGTTGTTAGAGTCCGTGCTGCTGTCATCTTGGGGGAAATATTCAGCTGTTCCTAAGAGCACCAATTTTAGGGTGGAAATGTAATTAATTGCTATAAACAGAAAACCTCTTTTGCAACTATTAATTAAACCCATAATTAAGTAATAATTAAGCAAATTAGCTTGCTTGGAGAGTGAGGAGCTTGAATGTAGCTGTCATGTTAGCGACTACAGGGCGAATGTGTTCATGTCTCCTGTGGGAATTACATTGATCTGTTTTGAACCAAGTGCTCTGAAATGATCTTTAGGATGTGGAGAGCTTACTGTTCCCGTAATGCTGGTTTTCCTCTGTTGTGGTGCTTCCTTTCAGGAAGATGTCAAAATTTTCTCAAAAGTTTTGTAGTGTTACTGTCTAGTTATTGCTGTACTAACTCCAGGATCTTGAGTATTTATGCCATACGATTCCTCTTCTCTTTCTAACGTAAAACACGTTCATTAAGGTTTAACTCACAGCCTGTGAAGTTTGAGAGGGATATGTTTAACATAGAGAATTTGTTTGTGTTTTCCTCTCTCAATTTCCTGCCTCTCAGGATAAAAAGGAAACATTATTTTCCTTTTTAATTTCAACACATTAGATCACTTAAAGCATATATTCAAAGGACATTAGTCATTTTTGGAAGCTATTTAAAAGCTAATAATCCTTTTATTTTTATTTTACCTCAGGAGTTAAATAAGGTCAACGTTCAGCTGGATCAGGTTACAGCTAAGCTGAATGACAAGCAGGAATACTGTGCTCAGCTGGAAGCCAGTCTCAAAGAGTACAAAGAGCAACATCTTAATTTAGAACAGAAAACTGAAGAGCTAGAGGGACAGCTTAAGGTTTGTATTGAACACAGTGTCTGAGCTTAGCAAAACTGATGTTCTCCACTGCCTGGTAGTATTTGATAAAAGCGGCACTCAAATTATAAGGAAAGGATTCTATCAGCATGACTTCTGTAGGTTTTCTTTTTCACCAGTGTTTACTGATACACCTTTTAATCATGTCACACTAAGGTCCCTTATGCTGTCACTTTCCTTCACGTGTTCTTCTACCAGCCTCTGTGCTACCTGGAAGGTGCTAGGAGAGGGAGCAGGAGTGCTGCCTGAAATCAGTCTTCCAGTTTGTGCTCTTTGCAAGAGGTGCCAGGGAGTATGCGTGACATGGGTTAGCCCAAGTTCATACTGCCTGTCTGGTTTGATTTCTTTCTAAAGCCTTTCAGTAGACGTCTGTGGAGGCTTTCTAGCATGACTTTTATATATGAGAAATATTTTTCCACTAGTTTGATCTTGGGTTTTGCATTCCATTTCTGGGTTTAGCTTTTCTCTTACATTGCACACAATTAGGTTTGCTGAACCTTTAGACATTTTGCTGTAGTAATGTTTTCGGTTGAGGATACGAGCTACTCCTAATGCTTCAGTGCTTTTAGATTTAGATTTTACATTTTGTTGTTTATTAGGCATTCTTGGTAGTCAAAACCATGATACGTGAAACCATATAATACAGAGCTCTTAAGAGCAATGCAGAATTGGTTTTGCAGTTTTGACGGAGATCAGCAGTCTAGAGTGAACTGGGTGTTTTTCCTAGGTTATGCACTTCTCTGCCTGCTTTCATTTGTGTTTTTATTTTTAATTCCTTTGCCAAAGTTTTGCAAGTAACCGATAGACTCAGATGCTTAGGAGGAATACACTGTTTGCTTGCACAAGGTTTTGTGAGTTCCTTGGTAGCTGAAGTGTGAAACTGAGCAGGGTTGTTGGTGCTGTCAACAGGAATGCAATTCTGTGTAAAAATCTTCGTGTTATCGCCATGCTTAGGGATTATTCCAGTTGAATGCATGGTATTAAAAAGGAGAAGAAAACACACAACAAACCACCAAGAAGCCCTCAGGAATTTTCGTGGGGAAACTTGACCATTTGGTTTTATGACTGCTGCATGAAAGCAGAAGTGCCTATAAAACAGCCAAGTGCTGAAGAGTCTAAGCAGTACCTGACTGCCACATTCTTTATATTCCATGTAGATGAACAAATACCTTGTAAAAACAAAACAAAAGAAGCCTCCAGACAAGCACAGGATTTCCTTACAGCTGTTGTTCATGTCTTTGTTGTTATAAAGAATGTCAGAGATGGGGGGTATGTAAATCAGTAGTCATTTGAAACTGCTGAAACTGCTTGTTGGTAGCTGAGAACCTGGCCTCAGAGCCGAGCACTGTATGTGGTTTTTTAAAGATTTCTGCTTTTTATTTATTACTATGCAGTAAAGTGGCTGCTTGGCGTTTAATTTAAAGGCGATTTCAGAATGTATTACCAAAACAGCTCACTTCTTGGGGAGCATAAAGGATTGCAGGAACTAAATAGTGGAAGGCAAATGGCCAACTACTGAAGTAGATGGATGGTGTGTGAGGACTGTGACTGCCTTCTGCAGTAAAGACTTTTTACAGTAAATACTGCTGAACGGCTTCTCCTTTTTATTGTTGTTTTTGTTCTGTTGGTTGTGTTCTGATGGCTCTAACTTCTTTATTTTTCTATCTCAGAAACTTGAGGCTGACATTCTTGATGCTAAAGCAAGCAAAGAACAAGCTCTTCAGGAGTTACAGCAGCAGCGACAGCAATCTACAGAATTAGACCTCCGAACAGCAGAACTGAGCAAACAACTTGAAGCAGAAAGAGAAGTGTATGCATTCCATGTGTTATAATCCTTCTCAAAGTGAGATGTAAAACTAGAGTGGTTTGGACTACACTTGAAATTTTGTTCTTCTCTCCATCCATCTCCAAACAGAGTTTAGAATTGCTGATATTGGAGAGAAAAAATGCTCATGTTCTAGAAGAAAAAAGTATTCTTTGAATTAGTTCTACAGTTAATATTATTAAATATAGATGTTTAATGATCTGTTTTGCTTTGTATTTGCAGTTTGTCAAGTGCTAAATTGGATTTACAGAAGAAATCTGAGGCACTTGAACAAGTAAAACAGCAAATTTCAAAGCAGGAGGAGGAAAATGCCAGCCTCAGACAAAATTTTGAGAAGTCAAGTCAAGATACAAGTAAACAACTCAAGGAATTAGACTGTAAAATGCAAGCAGCAACATCAGAGCTGCAACAGGTGAAATTAGAGAAGGATACTCTATTAAAGGACCTTACAGCTACGAAAGAGAAGCTCTCAAAAAGTTCTGAATCCTTCAAAAAAAGGAAGGAAGAATTAGAAAAAGAAGTGCAGAAAGGAAAAGCAGCTGTAGCAGAAATGGTTAGTAGTTTCGTTTGTTAGGCATCAAATATAGGAACAAACTGCTTGACCTGAGCAACATACTGTGGTAATGAAAGTGAACTCTCACTAGCCTTAAAATACATCTTTTTTTTTCTTCCCCCTTTTGTTTTGTTGGCAATATGATGGAGCAGTATACGAATAAATATTTTATAAATCTTCTCATCCAGGTTTACTGGTAGCCCTACCCTCAGACATGGCAGGGGTATCTTTCTCGTTCCCTTCCCTTCTCTCATGTCACCATTTCCCAGAACCCATCTGTAGCTACTTTTATTCTACCCTAAAAGAAAGTAAATGTGCTCCTAGTTAAAAATAACATTTTTTCCTTTCCTCCTTCACCTTCTGAAAATAAGTCTTTTTGCTTGCTTTAGTTACTGCTGTTTAAATATTTGTTTTTCCTAAAAGCTTGAAGGATTTTCTCCACCATTTAGACTTAAAGATAGGAGGCCAGATTCTGCTTCCAATTCTGTCATCATTCGGAGTCTCGTCACCGACTTAAGTGCATAGGATTTGGAGTTCAAATGCAGTTCTGTTTGCATATTAATCCTGCAAATGTATTTGCTCATGAGTTTTAGAACATCAAGAAATTCTGGATCCTGAGGAGAGCAGTGAGCCTACTGCTTGGCACAGGGAATCATAGAATCATAAAATGGCTTGGGTTGGAAGGGACCTCAGAGATCATCTAGTTCCAACCCCCCTGCTGTGGACAGGGCTGCCAGCCACTAGCTCACTAGATCCAACTGCCCAGGAACCCATCCAGCCTGGCCTTGAACACAGCCAGGGATGGGGCAGCCACAGCTTCTCTGGGCAGCCTGTTCCAGCGCCTCACCACTCTCTCGGGGAAGAATTTCTTCCTGATGTCCAACCTAAACCTCCCCTCTTTCAGTTTTAGCCCATTCCCCCTTGTCCTACCATTATCCACCCATGTAAAAAGTCGGTCCCCCTCCTGTCTGTAAGCTCCTTTCAAGTATTGGAAGGCCGCAATGAGGTCTCCCTGGAGCCTTCTCTTTTCCAAGCTGAACAATCCCAACTCCCTCAACCTTTCCTCACAGGAGAGGTGCTCCAGCCCTCTGATCATTTTGGTGGCCCTCCTCTGGACCCGCTCCAACAGCTCCACATCCCCTCTGTACTGGGGGCCCCAGGCCTGGACACAGTACTCCAGGTGAGGCCTTCCAAGGGCAGAGTAGAGGGGGACGATCACCTCCCTCTCCCTGCTGGCCACCCCTCTCTTGATGCAGCCCAGGATGCCATTGGCCTTCCTGGCTGCAAGAACGCACTGCCGGCTCATGTCCAGCTTTTCGTCGATCACGATGCCCAAGTCCTTCTCCGCAGGGCTGCTCTCAGTGAGTTCTTCTCCCAGTCTGTACACACACCTGGGATTGCCCCGACCCAAGTACAACACCTTGCACTTGGAAGAGGAGAAAGGGAGAAGAGAGAAGGCTGCCAACAGCAGCTTCAGCCAAGGAGGCTATTCCTAATCAGAAAATCTTCTTGACACACAGCTGCCTTAAAGTACAGGTTATCAGCTGTGTTCAGCTTAGATTCAGCACTGCTAATGGCTAGAGAAGTTTTTAGCTGAAAATGCCTGCAACTGAGAAGGAAAGCATTTTTACTGTAAAACAAAACAAAACATTTGTTTGAAAGGCTTTGTAGCTCCTAGTGACTGGCATTTGGTCTTAGAAGCTCACAGAAATATTCTCTTGCATCTTCTCTTTTACAGGAGAAATCTTACCAAGAAGTAAAACAACAGCTCCAGGTGCAGACAGAGTCTGTAGCTAAAGAGAGGAATGAATTGAAAAACTCACTGGAGAAAAAGGAGGGGGTAAGCTGTCCACTTACTTAGTTTGAAAAATCAAGGGAAGAGTAATAACATGCTTAATAGATGGATTTTCAGTCTCACATGCTGGGATTGATGAGGGAAAAAGAGGTTGCAGTTTTGAAATTGTAGCCCATCTGGGACACTGAAATAAGGTGATACTAAAAATTTCCTAGATGTTAATAAGAAAATCTAAAATACAGGTTCTGTTTTTCTGTGCTCTGCATACCATTGTGGGAGATTTTAGCCTTGCAGATTTTTTCATTAGTTGAGATAGTTATTTTTTATTACCATGTCCTCATTTTCTTTCAAACTTAGGGTCTGTGGACAATAAAAATTGCTAACACTTATCCTTAAATCTATTTTCAACTCAGGCGTCACTGTATTGCATAATCCATATGTCCTCTGTGTGGTTGACAGGAAATTTTCATTTATTCTTGAAGGATTTAGTTGCTTTTGCAAACTTGTGTGATTGCCTGTGGCTACATAAGGACCAAATGAACTTTTGTAAAGATGAGCGTTCAGGCTACAAAACCATTTAGTTTAGCTAGTAGGCTGAAGACCAAACGCACATTTCCAATTTTCTTTACCCAATCTGTCACCTTTTCCCTAAAGGAACCAGAAAAACATGGTGAGCAGTGGACACAGTTTGGACTGTGATGGACTCTTGCTGTCTGAAAGAGGGCTTGTGGATGTATGGGTGTGACGCTGGCACACAGACCTTTCCTCTATGGGTGCTGCTGCTGCTCTGTCTCCTCTCTTGTTTGGGCAGAAGCACTGGTGCTCTGTGGCAAGTGCAGGAGAATGAATTTGGTATCTGCTACAGCTGGCAGCAAGAGAGCATAGCCCACTGCTGGCTAGAGAAAAGCTGCTTGCTTTGAATTTTGAGTGGAGAAAAAAGACTGGAGCTGACCTAAGGGTAGGAGATTGGGAATAAGAGATGGATGATCCTTGTGGTATAGGTATTCCTAACGTGTAAATCTGATTGTCAGTGTTCTTAAATGCTAATTGCCAGTGTTTGATTACCAAGCTCTGAAGACGGAGGTAGCAGCAGTGACACGGTGGGGTGGTCTGGTTCTGCATGCAAGAAATAACATCATCCATGGAAACTCTTTGCTACAAGTAATCTGCAGGTTATTTTAAAAACATAAGTTAAGTGGATCACAAGAAAGATGTAGCCTGGTATCTAGCCTCTGACAGAGGAAAACAGCAGATGCGTAGAGGAAAGTAGAAGAGGGCAAGCCTTTCAGGTCACTACAGGCAGGGGCCACTCCCCATCTTCTAGCAGTCTTTTGAGGGATGAGCCAGAGACCATATCTTCACCTCTTACAGCTGTGACTGGTTTTTTGTTTGTGACTTTGTCTGTTAGCTCTTTGAACTATGCAATTTGTGATACACACAGTTTAATAAGGGGTTACATGTACAAATAATGATTTAAATTAAAATTATATACAGTTATTTAATATTTTTGAATATAGATTTCTAAGCAATTGTCGATAGAACTCGATTCAGCACGAGCGCAAGTACTGGAAATCCAGAGTCTTCTGAAAGAGAAAGAAAACAGTGAGCAGCATCTTCAGGGAAAGCTGAGGGAGTTAAAGGAATCTTTTGAGCAGAAGAAAAAACATGGTGAAACAATGCAAGCTGAATTAAAAACTGCCCTTTTAGAAAAGGTAAGGCTGGCCTCTCTTACTCCTTTAAGAAAATTAATGTAAATTTCTCTGATAAGTGCTGCAACTTTTATGCCAACATCTTTGTGATAAACACCTGTTTACTGTAGTCTTCTTAGAAGGGATAAGGTCAGGATGTGGAAACAAGGTCTTCAACAGTCAGTGCTAAAATACACAGATTCTATAGGAGTTGAGTTTCAATAAATTTATTAAAAAAGGCTGAATTGAATGTGTTTATTTTGCTTCAGGAGGATGCTATGGAGCAAGAGCTGCTGTTTTCTTGTAATGCAGTAGACAGTTTAGTGAGAACAGTTTAGACAAACTGTGCAGTGTTTTGGAATGCCTGGCAGTTTTAAACTGACTGTTTTATTATACCAAAAGAATTTATCTGAGTGACAGTATGAAGCTCATAAACCATAGTGGAAGGAGGTCGGATGTCTTACAATATTGAGGAATGTTGTGTTGTGTGCCATGTGCTGTTAAATGTTGCTCCAGCTTTGGCTGCTCTATGCTACATGATCATACCCAGTCTGGAAACCATATGACTTAAAAATATTATTTAGATTTTAAATGTTCAGTCTTAGTATGTTTAACGTAATCTTCTGATGTGAATTAAATTTTGTTGTTAAATTAGTTACAAAATATTGCTATAAACCTGTAAATACTAGATTAGTAAATTGCTATTTCATAAGTGGAAAAAAGATCTAAGATTTTTTAGTAGTAATGCAATTTATTGAAATGATTAAGCTTACTTTACTGTCTGTAACTTCAACTGACACTTCCTATGCTTATGTTTCAGGCAGAACTAGAGAATAAACTGCAGCAGCAGACAATTTTGTCAGCTCAGGAGCTTAAAGCAGAGAAAGGAAAACTATTGGACTTACAGAAGATCCATGAGAAAAATAAGGAGAACATGGAAAAGCTGCAGCTGGACCTTTACGGGAAGGAGTCTGAGCTGTTGGCGACGAGGCAGGACCTTAAGGTATTTACAGAACTTCTAATGTTATATGTGACTTAGATCTGTCTGTATCTATTTTGAAGTCAAAGAGACAGTGTAAGAACTGTATGGGGGAAGAAGGAAAACAAAAAACATTTACTGTATACAGAATTGAGTGCTGTTCAGTCCCTTCCCCTGGGACAGAGGACCTAGTGAAACTGATGTAAAGCCAACTGTATTTGCCAGTTTACCTGAGCTACTTCTGCAATGGCAGTATGAGCTGTGGGAGCTAAGTGAAAGATGATTTATTTTGTATTCTTGTAGGAGTTTCTTTTTTGTTGTTGTTGTGGCTGTCAACCAGTTTAAATGGCATAGCTAATTTGGGCAAAGCTGCTGACAGCACACAGGTAACCACTGCCCTCTAGATAATTTAACTAGAATTTTAGTCTTCAGTCTGTTCCTGTGTCCTTGTCCCTTCTGCTACTTCCTGGTGGATAATAGTCTTTCAGAGATGTCATACTGATAGAAGTAGTAGGCTTAGGGACCTAACTGGAATGCAGAGGCTGAATGTAGTCCTTCAAGTTCTTGCTGTTCCTAAGCAGAATTTACCTGATTTGGTATTAGGGTGCAATGGGAATTGAGTCAGTAAGAAGAGGTCTTTCTTTGTTCTTTTCTTCCCCCCCCCTCCTTCATGCCAGTGGTAAATCAGTGCTCCAGTTAGTCCGGGGACATACTGTGCTGCGGAGATACATGGCTTTGGCTCTTTTCACTTGCAAAACTGGAGTGGGATTCATTGTCTGTCTGACACTGTTGGTTTAGACTTTCTGAAGTTCTTGGAGAGCACTAGGCACTTCTGGAGAACTGGACATCTAATCCGTTTTAGATGTCGGCTTCTGTTTGTGTTTGGTGACTGCTTAGATTTAATAGCTCCCTTTCACCTGTCCCAGTGCAGGCTTTTCAGTCCAACACTTGAAATGTTAAAGGCCTTGGAGCCGATTCGGATAGCTCAATGTGAGCCGTGGAGTCCTAGCCAGATACCAGGTTTAGTGTTACTTTAGGAAAAAAAGAAGTATCTCCTTTGTGTATAGGTTACTGAAGTTCACTTATCATCATACTTCTCCTCTGTGGCATTAGAATACCTGCCACATTTTCCTGGAAGCTACGGCAGCTTCATTTTCAGTGGTGCTTGACTGAATCTCCACAAGGATATAAAGAACTGTGGCCTGCTTAACAAGCAAAGGTGGTTTGAACATACTTATGGTTCATGTCTGTGGCACGCTAACATCCTTTCTGAGCTGATTTCCCACCATGTGTTCAGCACTGTTTGGTAAGGCAGTGACTTGTAAAAGTATTGGATGTGCTCAGTAACTTTTTTTTTTTTTTTTGGCTATAGTTTTTATTTAAATATTGCTTGCTGCAAAAATAGCTTTGAATAAGTATTATTAAACCAGCTTTGATGACCTCTAGTTCTGGTAAATATAAAATGGGACAGTGGGTGTCCCACATGCTTTTACAGCCAAATTGGGATGGTAGCAAGGGAGAGATGGAATATCTGTGCAAAAAAAGTAAAATAAGGTGACAGGAACAGGTGACTGGCAACTCCTGTAATATATAAATGAGGTGACCAGCAGCAGGAAAGTAAGGTTGGTAATATGAGCCATCAGGTGGCTTGATGTATTGTGTAAATATCTGTGAATTCAAGAGAGCCTCGGGAAGATCAGTGTGCCCAGTGCTGAGGCAATGTACTGCTTTGGAGGCCGTTGGCTTGTTATTATGTATTCATACATAATAATTAGGGCTAGCAAGGTCTGCTTGGCCCTGCTTTAGTTTTTTTCGCTATAAAATGCAGAAGAGGGAAAAAAAATATGTATAATTGTGAGTGTGCTATCTCACTGCAGTGTTAAACTGAAGTAGTAGTGATACCTTGTCATAGAAGACTGCAAAGGAAGGTGTTCGGGAAAGTTAGTTTTGAGAGCTGACTATGTAAATAACTGTCAAGGCAGAAGCAGCATGTGACAGAATTTCATAGTCTGCGTCCAAGTCAGTGATCTGTGTTTTGTTTAGCCTGTGGGGATTTATTTAGCTAAGGTAGAAGATTTGAGCCAGAGCAATGAATTTTGCATAGTTTAGAGCTGAGGCTGGCAGGAGGGGTGGGGTTCAGAATGGTCTTGATATTACTTGTAGGCGGTAGTGGAAGCTTATAAAACTTGTCTATAAGGTGTGTTTAGATGACTTGTGCAGGATTTTTGGTAGAGGTATGAGCTCCCCACAGAGCTGTGTTCAGTCAGCACGGTTTGAAGCCCAGCAGTGTCCGGGACAGGCGTGGCCAGGCAGCGTTGTGAGATGCTAGTAATGCCAGGCTTTCTTCAGTCCAAAAACACCTGCAAGGGAAAAGTTAAATGTTTTGGCACAGTGTAGCACCGTGCTGTTGGTGAGGCCACAATAGCACTGGGAGTTGGAGATAGATCACAGAAGGCTGCAAAGCCTACAGGTGGCTTGAGCAGTGTTCCTGGGAGTGAGTGGCAGGAGCTGGGCTGTGCACAGAGCACCATCTGCTGGCTTGTGGCCGGCATTCGCTGCAGGCTGGTGGCTGCTGGGCCTGTGACGAAACCTGAGTGACACATGAAGCTTTGCAGCTGGGGATGCAGCACTGCATCAGAATGCAGCTCTCACGCAGTCAGCACAGGCTGAAGGACTCGATGTCCCCTTCCAAGTGTGGCTTCTGGCTCAAGAACAGCAGCCGATACTAGTTCTGTAGTGTCAGCCAGGTGCAGGCTTTGGAGCTGTAAGCCTCACAGAGGAAGAGTGAGAAGTGTTGTAGGAAGTTCTCAAGTGAGAACATAGATTTACTTTTATGGATACTATATGCTGCAAATTTGGTTTAAAAAAGGCACCTTCTGTGGCAGTCAATACACTTGTATGTTTTTGTCTCTGTTGACAGAGGAAAGAAATTGGGCAGGATTTGAATGCTTATAAAGGGTATATTTTTATCTATATTGCTATTTATAATGCGATTCTACTTTTTTGATGGAAAAGGCTTTTTGTTTACAAGAGTTAATGAAAATGCAGACCTATTACTTTTGCCTTGATTTGGAGTTAGTGCGAACATACTTTGTGTGCATCCTGCTCTCCTGAGCTCTGCCAAATCTTCAGTCTTGGCATTGGTGCTTTTTGTAATCAGTCCTGGTTTCCTCTGTGTTCTCAAAGGAATGTTTCTTTGCCTCTAATGTTGGCGTCACTGTCTGTATACCTTCAGTGGATGTTCTGGGAGAGTATCCATGCCGGCAAACCTCAGGTCTGTAAGTCAGGAGCCCGAATTGTCTGCAGTCAGTCTAGCCCTACTACCGAAGTGACACCAGGCTAACATCTGTGAGCAGCTGGGGCACGCAGGCTAAACTGTCTCCTTTGTGCACGTCACTTGGCTGGAACAAATCCAGGTCCCAGCACACAGCTGGTTCTGTTGTTGGCACCAGGTGGCCCAGTATTTGCAGTGCTGCAGCCCAAGTTGCACTGGATCAGGCTGAGATGACTTCATAGATAGTTGGTTAGTTATTCCAGACAACTTGCATCTGTTTTTATTTACAGCAGTGAGTAAGATTGCCTCCTTTTGTTCTGCACATTCTCCTTACATTTAGTTTTCTCTGTCATACTAAAGAGCAATCTCATGACTGGGGTTATCTTGCAGGGAGCACACCTGTCATTTTCTGGGAGCAGTGTCAGAGCTGAATAATAACTAAGGTGAACGGCATCAGCGGTTTTGGGAAGTGATTGTATGTTATGATATATGTTAAAGATGTGAGCTCCTCAGCAGTCCAAAAGAATCAGGCTGAACTGCAGCCTTGGTGGAGCCTGAGCCAGGAGCAAGGATAATGGCTGGAATGTTTAGTGTGTGCCAGATTTCTGCTTGTTTCCAAAGGGTGCCGTGAGGGACTTTTGAGCGCAGTCGAAAGGAAAGTGCAGATAGATAGAAGATGGATTTACTGGTAAAGTTATATTGAATGCTTTCCCAGTTAAAGTCAGTAGCATTGTTAGTAATCCAGCACAAATACGAGTCACTGGCTGTACAGGAGCTAGAGTATACCAAATTGTGCTCACAATTCAGAGTCCCTTATATTACAAACTACCGAATTATACAAATGTTTTTGCATAATACAGTGTGGAGCAGGCATAATACTGGCAGTGTTCCATCACTATGTCTGATTTTACTGGCAAAACACTTAAGATACTACAAATAAGGGTTAGGAACCATCAGGGATCAGTTTGCTTTTTAAATGAAGACAGGAGCTGCTGAAGCAGATGTTTAATTAAGACAAGCCAAAGTTGTTGAAGTTCAGGGATTTTTAGAAGTCATAATAAGTACAAGAGGTTTAATTAGATATAAGTAAGAGGAGTAACAGCAAAAAGAATTTAATTTGTAAAAGATTCTAAGTCCTTACTGGTGCACTAAAGGTAATAAATTAACCACTAATAATAAATCTCCCCACCTCACACTGTGTATCTTAGCATCAAATATTTGCATCACGTACCAGGGTTTTGGTGGTGTAGGGGATTAGTTTATTATTTTTCTTTCTTATTGGTTCTTTTTGAAACAGCATGCTTCTAAATATTAGCTAGTCTATGTCTAAGCCAAAGGCTTTAAAAAAATAACTTTTAAGAATACTAAATTGAGAAGAGCCCCAAAGTTTGTATTTGCTGCAGGCAAATAGAATAAGTCTTGGATGCAAGTTTTAGGTTATTACTTGGGTTTCTGTGACCTGTTGTAGAGGGAGGCATCCAGGTTTGTTTTCTGTTTAATGAGGAGTGTGGGAGGCCAATTAAATTACAGTCTGTAATGGATTTTGAATGGAAGTTTAAATTTTGCGTTTGAAATGCTGATGTAGCTGACACTGTGAAACATTTTGTCCTGATATTAACACTTTTTAGGTTGTACATTTCACTTCAGAATATTAAAAAATTTCTTGACTGTGCTAGCACTACCTACTTTAAGCCATTGGAAAAAAAAAAAACTGTACTGAATGACTTCTGAAAACTTCACTGTATGACTTCACTGCTGCTTAAATAACAGCTCTATGGCGTTATAATGCAGTTGATGTAGCCTGAGAATAAAATCAGTTTTTCTAAGCAAATTCAGGTTCTTTCTCTTTTCATTAAACAATCATCTTTCCTTTTTTGCCCTTTTGTATGTTTTCATGTTTTATCGGTGGAATGGTAAGGTATTGTTGGTGGAAATGTTACTGGGTAGTTTCTTTTTACTAGGGGTAACATGGTGTCCTAGAGGTTCCTGTAACTATGCTTTGTCAACATTTGAAGTAAAGCATTGCATGGTAGGTGACAGTTTTTCCCAGTGGAAAATTATTAAATGTCTGTCAAGTATCTGCGGGTCTTACACTGCCAGATAATTTGCAGAGCTATCTTTGTAATTAGTCCACAGAAGAAAAACTTGTTCTTGCTCAAGAAGAAGTAGCTTCCAGCAGAAATCGAATTGCTAGCACTAATCAGCAGATCCAGGAACTGAAGAAAGCAAAGTCTGCGCTGGAACAGGATGCATCAAAGAAAGAGCAGCAGCTGGGCGAGAAGACCAAAATGTTACAAGACCTTCAGAATGAGAGGGTAAATGTTTCAGTCGTTTGAAATCTTCACACAGACACCCACAGCCTCTGCCTACCCTCTCCACCCCATTAATTCCTGCTAGATCTCTAAATAAGGGTTATTTTGGGGGCATGGCACTGTTGTAGTGCATAGCAACAGCAGTTTTACTGAACCTCCAGTGCAAAGACTGTTAACAGACAGTGAATTTGCTCTAAAATAAGCTGTTAATTTGAACTAAGTGGCTAGACATGAGGAAAAACATTATTAGTTTTAAATCTAAAGCTGTAAATATGCGGCTGATAGCTTGCACTGCTAACTGTGGATAGAGATACAGGTATGTGGTGGTTGTTTTCCTACTTGGAGCTTTTGAAATTAAGCGTTTTGGGTCCT
>VXAV01001464.1:134839-156687 GCA_013399715.1 Alectura lathami | reverse complement strand
TTTGGAAGTCTCTTTTCAAGCACTTTTTTTTTTTTTTTTCTAATTTCTTTTCAAGATTTTGAAAGAAAAAGACTTGGCTAATGAAAAATGTAAAACAACAGAGCTCCAGGAAATAAGGAATAGACTAGAAAAAGAAAATGCCAAGCTGGGTGAAGAGCTTAGAATCTGCAAGCAAGAATTTGAGAAGGTATATTGAGACAAACTGAGTCTTCATGTGGTTGGTTATCTGATAAGAAATATGTGCCTACTCAGTAGATGTTATCTGGAATGGCTTTACAAAGATGGTAAGATTACAGGTAAGGGAACCAAAGCACAGATCTCATTCAGGTTCCTGAGCAATGCTGACTTGATTAGTGATAATCCAGGAGCACCGGTGCCCAGTGTTCTTGGCCAGGTGGACACAACTTGTCGTAGTTTCTGGGTGGGCTGTATGTGCATGTCTTGGCTCTTTTTTCATTTGACTGTAGATTCACTGGGGATACCGTTGCTTGACTATTCCAAAGTGCAGAAAAGATGTCCAAAACTGTCGTGAATATGAGGTTTCCCAGATATTCTAGGCACATTGGGTACTTCTCAAGTATGCGTCGTAGAGTTTGAAACTCCCTTGATGTGCTGTGGTTTTTAAAATGTCTTGGAAAGTCACACTCTGGGAGAAAACGCAATGCCATGAGCCTCATAAAAGACTAACTGTCTTCCAAAACCATAACGATCAAGTGAGCTGTGTAGAGGGTAAAAATCTGGGGACTTCAATTAGATAATTTTTTGCCTTGAGTGAAACAACTTCTCACTACTTTCTACATGTTTCGTTGTCTTAGCCTCTGTAGAAACAAGCACTCCTAAAAGGCTGTTGGTGTACTTTCCATATTGTAAGTAATTAGGTTTGTGTCTGTTAAACATGCAGCATTTCAGTTGCTGCACAAATACAGGGACTCCACATGTATGCTAATATAGGAAGTAACATGATATCATTATTTTCAGATGTTCTTTTGTTCTCCAATGTTTAAAAACTGGTCTCTTATTTTTAGATAGAAATCTGTAGTGTGTTACTGTCAAGCAATCTATGCCCAGTAATTTCTTGGGTTTGGAGAAAACTTACTGTGATTATCAACACTTCCTGAAATCTCTATTTTAAATGAGAAAATTTATAATAATGTATATAAAATATGTACACACCAGTGGCAGCTTAATGTTCATCTCTTGGTCTATATACAGGGAGTCAGACTAAGACAGAAATTGTTTCTTACAGGCCTATTCTGGTTTCCCATCTCCTGCCAGGGAGTGGATAGATATCCTTTTATAGGACATCCACTTGTCCTCAGGTTATATTCTCTTGTTGTCTTTGGTTTGCTTTTAACTTGTGGTGGAAATTCTGATTTATGGAAAACTGGCAACCCCGATTGGGCTGCTAGTACCTGCATGCTTGGCTGTGTAATTTAAAGGAAAAGGGTTCCTATAAATTTAACTGTGTGTTCTACTTCAAGATTTTTTCCTTATAGAAGAACCAATATTTAAATCCAAGTTACCAGCCTCTTTTCTTAAAACTTAGGGTGTATATTTATACATTTCAAATGAAGAGAAACCAGCTTTTTTCTGTCAATGTTTGGTTTTCCCTTTGTCATTATTATGCTTTTAAGCTGACTGTTGCAACCAAAGAACAATGTGAAGTAAATTTTAGAACTGACTCTAGAAAATGACAATGGACATTTCTTTTCAAAAAACTGTATAAAATAATCCAAAACAGCTTCTGCTATTTTAGTAGAGAAAATACATTAACTTCATTAAAAAGTAATTGTGCATTTGTTCATAAGTTTAAATTCTTTGACCATGAGGATCACTGATACTTTGTGCTGTAAAATCATCCTTTCTTCCAGTCATAAAATGAAATAATATTGCTGTGCTCTCCCTGGAAAACAGTTACAGTAGTTTTGAATTTAAGTCACCAACACTTTGCATGCTGCCAGTTTAACTTTGGGCTCTATATCCTAACAGGAGGTGGCAAATCTCAAGGATGCAAAACAACTACTGATTCAACAGAAATTAGAGCTTGAGGGGAAGATAGATAGTATGAATTCAGCTCTGGAACAGAAGAAGAAAACCCAACAAGCTATCAAAGATCAGCTGAAAAAGAGAGAAGAGGAACTGAAGAAAGAATGTGCTGAAATTGAAGCTAAGCTGGTTAGTATGTTAGAGACTATAAGACTGTTCTGTGAAGATGTCTTTGGATTCTTTCAGGGACAGAGAGGAAGCAAAGAGTTATCTTAAGTCTCACATCACGTTAATTTTTAAATGACAAAATCAGAAATTTTTGAGGCATTTAATAGTGTAGGAAAATCAGCAGGATGGCAATCCTTTGTAATAAGGTCCATTGGATAAAAGCAATGGTTCTAGTATGGTAAGGATTCTTTGCCTCTGTTAAATGTAAGGAATATGGAAAGAATACCTGGAACGTTGTTTTTCATTGTTTCCCGGCTTTCCTAGCACTCAGAGGTAAAAGAGAAAGAAGAAGAAAACCGTAAGCATGAGGAAAAGGAGGCCAAGCTCACCATGCAGGTCACAGCTCTGAATGAAAACCTGGCTACCATGAAGAAAGAGTGGCAAAGCAGTCAGAGACGAGTTAGTGAGCTGGAGAAACAGACGGACGATTTACGTGGGGACATCGCTGTCTTGGAAGCAACAGTGCAGAATAACCAGGATGAGAGAAGAGCACTGCTGGAGAGGTAAGGAGCGGTCATGGTGACGTGGAAGGGTAGCTTGGGAAATGGTGAGCCTTACGCTGAAAACTTATTTCAGTTGACTCAGGATTCTGCATGCATTCATTCTGCATGTTAGTTGTAGTCCCGGGGCTGTGGGCTACGGTTTCAAGTGAAACCTTCTGTTGTCCCTGCCAAAGCACAGTAAGCAGTGTTGTGAACAAGCTGTACTCTTTGTGGGCTTTGACAGGCTGACTGCATTGTAGCAAATCAGGTAGGCCTATCAGATCCTTGCTTGTCACCAAAGCCCTGTATTTGTGCCTGTGGTGAAAGATCATCCCTAGGAGCCTTCTAAATCCGTTGTGCCCCTCTGAATTTTAGGTGTGCGGCTTGTGGCTGCTCATCTCATCTGTTGCTTGAACCTTGCAAAGCCTGGCAGAGGGAGCCTCTCTTACCTGAGAAAACTCCCCTCCATCACTCTGAGGCTGCTCTGCCTTGAATGAATCAGAACAGATGCACTAGTCGTCCTGAAGCCTGGATCAGACTCCTTAGCGCCTCCAGTAACACCAAATTTGTTTATGGACTTCTGCGTATGTCCACTGCTCCGTGTTAGGAGATTGAGCATGTACTTGGCTTAGATTGGCTTTCTAACATGAACACGAGTCATCTTCCTCCTGAAAACCTAGAATCTTCCTTTCTCCAGTTCTTTTTTTCTCTCTACAATATATTTATTAAGAGTTACATAAGCAGAACTGCTTTCCTTCAGGCAGCAAGAGGCCTGCAAGGCAGCAGGAGTTACCTGAAAGCAGACATGACAAGGGTTACAACATCTGTGGGCCTGGAGACTTTCTCCATCCATATTTCCTGAGATGTTTGGTGAAGGCAGAATGGAAAACTTTTTTTGATCCTGTCAAGCTTGTTGACTGGCTTTTGAGCAGTAGGCTTTGGGAAAGAATGGGATTCAAAGAAATTCTTTTCCTTTGGCAATCCTTTGCCATACTATGCTGAACTCATCCAGGAGCTCTTTTACAGCTCAGTAGAAAAACACGTTTTAAAATCCAGCTTTCAACAGTTAGCTGAATTTCAGCTGTTGGGAGGTGGCCTTACTAAAAGAAAAGGATACTTTCCTGCTCTGTTGTCCGACCTGATCTGCTGCAGATGCTTTGTGAGAGCGTCCCGTGGCACAGTGATGCGTATCAGGGCATGCTGATTAATGGACCGCATTCGGTTCTGTCCCTGGCGTTGGGAGTAGCTGCAGGTATTAATAAGCCCCAGATGTCTGGGAGCAATGCCAGGTAATCTTAAATAGATGGCTACAGCAGAACATTTTTCCAGCCAAGGCATCCAGGAATTTTTCACAGCAAGTGTATTTTCGGCTGGATTTTATGAGGCTAACTATTCTTCTCAGTTGTGACAACCTGCTCAAAGGAGGCAGAGTAACCTCGCCATATATGCGTCAAACTCACTATTCACTATTTATCCTTAGGTGTATAAAAAGTGAGGGAGAAATTGAAAAGCTTCAATCCAAACTTGTAGAAATGAAGAAAAAGCTGGACAACACTACAGCTGCAATGCAGGAACTAGGCCGAGAAAATCAGTCGTTACAGGTATAACTTGCCTTGAACAATTAAACTTGTTGATTCTCTTTGTGGGACTTGTGAGAATTTTACGTTTGCATCACATTCATGCTGCATCAATTCAAGCCTTTCCACAATGATTAAGGTGCTCCTGTGGTGCACAAGGACTATATTGCTGTCGGAAGGTTAACTCCGCTCATAGTTTTCTCTCTGAGGAAACGCAGGCTCTTAGTGTTGTGGCTGAACTGGTGCTTTTACACAGCACTGGGTAGTATGTGCAATGAAATAGAGCAAATTAACGGAATTAGATATGCATTTTGATTTTTATTACTATTTTTAAATTTAAATAGATCAAACACACCCAAGCTCTCAACAGGAAATGGGCAGAAGACAATGAGGTACAAAACTGCATGGCCTGCGGAAAAGGCTTTTCAGTGACAGTGAGAAGGGTAGGTGTGTTTTACTGTGTTTCTGTGGGAATTCTCTTTTTTCCGTTGCTTTCAAACTATTTAACATGGGATACATACTTTAGAAAATGGCTTTAAAAGCGCTGTGATATTTAGGACATCTCAGAATACAGATACTGCTTTCAGAGCCTGAAATACTAAAAGGAGTTTTTGTGGGACTTACTTTATTCATGCTGCTTTTGCGATTTGAACAACATCAGTTTATAAATAGTGTTAAAGATTTCAGTCCCTATGAAAGCTGAATGATACTGTTATGAGAATATTTACAGTAAACTTATTTATAACGAGTCTGAACTGGATTTACATGTGAAAAAATAAGGTAGATCTGTTGAAACTGGATATGTGGAAATACAAGACACCGACATGGACCTTTGTGTTTATCTTTGTAAACACCAAGCAGACACAGAGCAAGAATGGAAGAAACATCTGGATATCTTTTAGGTCTGTAGTCAGAGCTTCTTTGTAAAACAGCTGTGGTCAGTTAAGATGTTAGCATGCCTTCATGGGCGGGGTCTGCCCTTCATCCAGAGATTGTCATTATTGTCCCTCCACCAAGTGACCTGGCAACGAAGTAGGTGAGAGATGTTCATGAGGTTTTGCAGTGCTTCCTGACCTGTTGTTAGGTGGCTCTCCCTGTCCTGCAGTATTTGTTGTCATGTCCTTCGGGTAGTCTTTGAACAAAGGCTGCTGGATCCTTTTGATGCAAGGGTGCTTCCTCATGTGAAAGCAATAGTTACATATAGGAAGAACTTGTTTTATGCAAGCAAAACAAGTTCAAGCAGAGAAATTAAAAAGGAGAATTAGCTTCAACCAGTTTAGTTCTGTAACTGATATAGTCAGGACTCAGTGAAGCAGCACTAGTAATTATTTTACTCCTGTACCCTTTAGAAAGGATTTACTACTGTACCCTTCTGTATGCATATAACCCCAAGGTGCTATGGAACTACTGCTTGAAAATTCAAACTTCTGAAACATGAGGGAGTTGAATTGTCATGATAAT
Source organism: Alectura lathami (assembly GCA_013399715.1). Lineage (NCBI taxonomy): Eukaryota > Metazoa > Chordata > Aves > Galliformes > Megapodiidae > Alectura > Alectura lathami. The sequence continues at coordinate 150,953 of VXAV01001464.1, read as the reverse complement.
GATCTCCATTATATTGATCGATGCCCATAACTCTGTAACTGATGTTGACCATGTATGTTTTCTTCTCTTTCACAGCATCACTGTAGACAGTGTGGGAATATCTTTTGTGCTGAGTGCTCAGCAAAGAATGCCTTAACTCCTTCTTCTAAGAAGCCTGTCCGGGTCTGTGATACTTGCTTTAATGACTTGCAAGGATAACTGGTGTGAGTGACAAAGAAATGTTACACTAAAATTTATAATTTCTGTCGATGCACTTCATTCAGCACTCAGACTACTACTCAGTTTGGACAATGATTGTAACACTTGGCAAAAGTTAGTATATTTTAAAATGTTTATTGATACCAAGTAAAACTATTGTATTTTTTGTGAGATATGGGCTCAGATCACCCGTAGCTTATTGCCATTTATTCTGGAAAGAGCTTCTATGTCTAGATTAGAAATACCCAGTTATTTGTAAATAAAGTTTAAACAGAGGAGTAACAATGTATTTTTTTATCTTTATTTTTTTGTTCAAGAGAAGACGCGTTAATGTGATATTGCAGTTTATTCTTGTTCCCTTCAATGGAAAAGGCAGATGCAAAAACTTGTGAGGATTTTGTGTATCAAATGTTGCTGTAATAGCATAATAGTTGTTGCATTTGATTGCATATCTGATGTTCCTTATGACCCCTTGTGGTTTTGTTTTCTTTCTCTCTCTCTGGTTCTTGGACATTTCTTTTGAAAGTTTGAACTCCACAGCAAGGGTAAATGGCTGGACTCGACTCTCAGTTTTATTTGCCCTCTTAGAACTTGTAGTGTCAGCACCTGAGTTCATATCCAGCTACAGCACTTGGATACTGGAATATCTTTATGCATACTGTACTGCATAGTTTGTGTGTGTGTGAGCAAATGATGAGACCAAGTTTGGTGGGCATTGTAGGAATATTACTCGAAGCTCTCCCACAGGGATTGACTTCATTTTTACATATTTGATGAATGGATTTTAATATTCCAGAAACCCTTTATATGCAGGTTTTAAGAAGCAAACAAACAATGCAGATAATAGCCTGTAGCCCATGTGTCCCCATGCCCATACTCTGGAAGCCCTAAGATGTTCTTGTGGTTCTGAGGCATGTCCAGAAATTCCACACTAGGAATTCTGCTAAGAAAAACCCTCTTCAGAGGGTGCTGCAGTTTAGCTGAACTTTTCTCCTGTCCCTTCTTTCAGCTTTTAGTGGAAGAAGTTGAACTCCTCCTAGTCCTAACAAACCATCTGTCTCCCATAGCTGGCTGTTCTTAAATGGTATGTTAGTTCCATGCTTTAGTCTGCTTACACTGGTGATGTGGATCTCCTGGTGCTGGCTTAGTTATAAGCCAAACAGCTCTAAACAAACAGGCCAATGTATAAGGCTTTAGATCATAGAATCATAGGATGGCTTGGGTTGAAAGGGACCCTTAAAGGTCATCTACTCCAGCCCTCCTGCAGGGAACACTAGATCAGGTTGCTCCAAGTCCCATGCGACCTGACTTTGAACACTTCCATTGATGGAGCAGCCACAGCTTCTCTGGGCAACCTGTTCCAGTGTCTTCCACCCTGTATTTGTTCATATTTTCTTTTCTGTGCTTGCAACAGAGGTTTCCTGTTGAGTTCATGTAGGTTCCAAACCTCTTTTTGTTGTGTTTTTATTTACCCCTGTGTTTTCTTGCCTGCCTATGTCTAACTTTTTCTCCCTTTGAAATAAGTATCTGGTGTCTGGCCTCAAAACTGTTAAGGTTATTTCTTCTGAGCTGGGGTTATGCTTTCTGATACTTACAGCCCCTTTGTCTTAAATACCCTAATAAGTTCCCTATAACCCAAGCCCTTCTCTGTTTTACAAAATTGTGCCAGCTGTTCAGAGATAGAACTGTATCCTCAGTTTCTCTACTCCTTGCCTCTCAAGGTAAGGAAACAAATTCTGTTACACTGGTGGACCCTTAGCTATCTTTAGGCAGGTTTGTTTACTTTTATCTGTTGACAGCTCTGTATGTGAATGAAGAGGAACCTCTTTTATGAAAACTGTCTAGCCCTGACTAACTCTCAAGTGAAAAGACTTCGTAATCCCGCTTCCCTAGTAGAGATCTATGTTTCATACCTGATCTTATCTTACCTGCCTAGTTCTAAATTTGCATCCTCAAGGATTTTTCCTCAAGGTTTTCTTAAAATTGAATTCTTATTTCCCAAAAGCCAGCTGAGTTTTGTAACTGGTTCTCCCAACTGTAGAAGGGCTTGGAATTAAAGTATGGTAATGTGAATTATGTACCAGCTTTTCTAGTTTGAGGGGATCAAATGTTTGCTTTCAAGCATTTCTTTGTCTGACACATGACTTCAGAAGTCTGACAGAGGTAAGGATGTCGGAGTCTTGCTCCAGCCTACATACGCTCTGTCTGGTTGTGAAACACTTGGAGCCTGGTGCTGCTTTCAGGGCGAAGGACAGCCATGTGGAGCAGGAGGGATTTTAAGAGGGAAGAGAGAAGCCTCCCACAACTGGATGAAGGACAAAACGTGGTGGCTGAAGGTGGAAACCTTCTGTGGGAGCTAGGGAAGTGGTTGAAAGACTCCCTTGTGTTCAGATGTTTTGCTTCTGAATGGGAATGTTTGAAGCCTGAAGAGAGAGCTGTACAGTAAAGAGAAAATGGTAGAAGTTCTAGCGAAGTTGTTCTTGATTTAAACCTTTAGAATGCTTTTGTGTAAAGATGAGCAAAGTCACCTCATTCAGCTGGCTACTGAAGCAGTGTGTTTGGTTGCCCCCAGGATAACTCTTGATCTGGTGCTCCCCATCTTTGGGTGAAACCAGCTCAGTTTCTGAACGTTGCCTTTTGATGACCATGCATATGAATGTCTTTTTGAAGAGACAGAAATGCTTTTCACATGCACATTTGCAGAAAAGAGTGATTGTTAAAGTTGGGAGGAGCAGTGCTTTCATGCTTGAGGTTTGAGTCTGCAGCAAAGTTGGGAGTTCTACAGCTTTTCACTGGAGTAAATGAGTGACTTCATTGCTAAATCTTGTGCTCCTACCCTATTGTTTATGATTCTTGGAGCAGGTCTGCGACTATCGGTGATTTGGTGGGCCATATAATGCTGTCATACTGGCTGCCAGGTTGGAAGGTGTACTCAAGCTCAGTAAAATGACCTATGAGTATTATTACTATATTTATAAAGAAAACCAGAAGATGGAATGCTTTGGATTTATAAATCTGCTTGCAGATTCTGGCTACTTTGATGGGCATGTTTGCAGTAGAAATATTTTTGCTGTTGTTGTTGCACTGCTTTAAAATATAAATAATAGAAAAACCTAGTAAAAAGTCTGGTAGGTTTCAGCACACGGAGCTAAAGGACTCTGGACAAAGTAGCTGAGTGTACTGATTTTTCAGATTACGAAAACAGAGAACAAAAATGTCAGAAGAGAGTAGAATGTGGGAACCAGAGGACATGCAGTGATTTGTTGTAGCTTTCAGCAAGAACCACATAGCTCTGATTCATGGAGGAGAGGCCATTATAGAGCAAGACACAGAGGGAAGAGATGGTATAACCTGTGCTTGAACAAGTGGGATCCTCAATCTTCCTTTGATTACCAGCCTTTACTATGGCATCAGGAACGGGATAGCGAACTGTGGAATTTTTTCCTGAAACTGTGGATGAAGTGTCCTCAGGACATTCAGAATCTCATGGGGCAGAATCTGAAACACCAAATGCTGCATGGGGTGAGACAATCTACAAAGGCAATCAAAAGAGTTGTTAAGGGTGGGGAGAGGTTCTTTTAACTTTTTGGAGACACTGCATCTCTTCCCAGTCAAACAGCCATGATCCCTTGGGTTGTTGCCTCCAAAATGCCAGATCCTACTGTTTTATTCTGGCCTCATGTCTGCAATACATCCTTCATATTTCCACACTGCAGTCCCTCTGGAGGCAGTTTGCATTGCAGGGTCCAGTGGCAGGGTTTTGATCTTAGCTGGATGTGCTTCACTGTTATTTCTTCTCCCCATGCATTCCATCCCTCCAGTAACCTTCCCCTTTCTGCAAAGATTCAACAAAGACAGTAAAACTGAGTCACAGTAGGAAAACTTGCTGTCTGCAGATAAAGAGATAAAGGGAAGTTTCTGCTGCTGCTTCCAGCAGAGGCAGGAGGTTTAGATACTGTTTTTTAGCTGGCGTCGTTCTGGTACAAGAATCCAATGTGTTAGCTTAAAGTGTAGGTTTTTTCCTCTGTTTTTGGAAGGTATCAAGTAACCAAGTTGTTGCAGAGTGTGGAGCACTAGGCACGCAAGACCAGTGAATATATTTGTTGGTTTTGGAGCTGTCAGATCATTTGTGAATGAAGATCTCTAGAAGATCTTTCTTCATGAAGCAAGAGGGTATTTGGGAGCACGGAGTAACCTTGTTGTTTGTATTACATTAGCACGAATAATTGAGTTTCACATGCTAGATGTAAGAGAAGTGACATTCCTAAAGAAGGGACCTGGAAAACTCGAGTGGTTTTCTAGATTGTTAAATACCAGTTAACTGGGAAGTTGTAACAAATGCTTTTTGCAAAACTTCAACATTTATGACTAGTGGCAGACAGAAAACTGCTGGAGCTGACCTTCAAACAGAACATAAACTATGCCAGGAAGAATGACATAATTTTTGGACTATGCTAAAACTGATAAATTACTCCTCCAAGTACCATCCTTCCACTCATATTCTTGTGGGACTAGGAAGTAACACTGTCGTTTGCACTATGCACTTTTTTCTGTCTAACTGAACATAATCTAGCGGAAGTGGAATGGTGTTGTTGGCATTGCATGTGTTAGCTGTAATCAATGGACAGAAAGTTTATCTTCAGCTGGACTTTTCACTGTATTACATTTGGCCCCTTGCTATGTAAGGAGAATTGCACTCATAATTACTGTGTACCAAAAATAAGATCATCTGAGAGCACATGTAACGAGAAAGTTCATGTAGTCACGCACACATTGTCTTTGTAGAGCTTCATTTTAAGACTTTAAAATGAGATATACATGACATACGTGAATTTTATGTATTTTCAAGGTTCTTGCAGTTGTCCAGTTCTTCATTTTTGAAGTATTGACCTCACCATCTCTTCCAGGTTAAGTATGAAACTGTTGTCCAACCACAGCCTCTCTCCAAAAGCACTAGTGGTCTACTTTTCAAAGCCAGCAATAATTGGGCAGTAACGTCCCTCTGCAGAAACTTCAGTTGTTTCACTTTTTTTTTTTTTTTTTAAGGGGCACATAATTAAGAGATTTGTTTTAGAGAGATTAGATGCCACTTACAATCACGATGACAAAGAAAATAGGTACTAGTTAATGTAATAGACTCTGTAGTGTGCCCCATACTATGCACTCACTGTAATCTCATTTTGAGATCACTGAAGCCCTGCCGACCCTTCGGGATCGGAGTTGTTATGAAAGCAGAAGCCTGGTAGGCGTGTTTTCCAACTTTGCCTTCTCCTGTGGCCTAGAGTGAAAACCAAATCCATCAGTGTTTCCTGCCTTTTTTGGGTGAAGCGGCTGGGGGCAGTGCTCATTGTTCCATGTCAGCAGGCCTGCGCTGGCAGGGCCAGGCTCCTGCTGTTGGCTTTACGGCAGAGTGCTCTGTTGTATCGCGCCAAGTCTCGATTCCTGGCGCAGGAGGGATGTTTGGAAGAATGTCTCGCTGAGTTAGCAAATACCAGAACTTTTTATAGTGATGTGTCCAAAATGCTGCTTGTATAGGATTTGTCACTTTTGTAAGAAAAGAAGAAAAAATCACAAAAAAAGTCATAAACCCCCACCATTTGATACCGTTACATAAGATTTAATTTGAACTACCTCTCAGTGTAAGATTCAAACATTAGGTAAGTTTAATAGGGTTTGCTCACTGTCATATTATATAAAAGTTTTAGTGAATGCCAAAATTGCAAAAGTTTATCACCAAAAAAAAAAAAAAAAAGATTTTTTTTTAATGTGTTTGGAAGTATCCAATAGTTTCAAGTTACTGTAAACTCTGTTGTATTCTTTTAATCTCTGTATTTTCAGTCTTGCAAACTCTAGCTGCTGGACAGGACACAAATCGTAACCACAAACTTTCATAACCACGGTCTGCCAAGTAAAAACAATTTTGTGTGCAGCATTGTCGTTTGGCTGTGGATAGCCTCCATCACCAAATGTACCATTAATTTAGTGTTTTTTTCTTCAGTACTCAAGATGTGAACTTGATGAATGCTTTCTCTGATGGATGCGTGCCACAAAGTACATTGTCTTGTTTGCCTCTTTCTGAGTTTTAATGATCAGTTTATTATTGCAGATGTGAATATCGCACATACAACTTATTTTCTGTATAATTGTATAAAATATAAATGGAAAAGGTTTTAAGTTCTTACCCAGTATTTAGAGGTAATGTATTATAATAGCCTTATGATGCAGTTTCACCTACAGAGTACTGCACTTCTTGTAAACTGGATCCATACCATCTTGGTAGGTGTAGATAAACTTTGCATGAGTGTGTTTGGGGTTTGTTTCTTTTTTGTTGAAATTTGACTCTTAAGTTCTGTTTTCAGTGTTTGTGTTTACTACTTGTGATCATGTAGTTGTGCCTTACATTGTGGAAGAATTTAGTCCAGCGTGCACTGTAATTCCTAAACTCTGCGATTTGGAAGGTGGCTGTGGATTTGGATGAGAAAATGACACCATACATCAACCAGTTCTGTATAAACTATGATAAAATGTTATTGAAATGTAATTTTTGTTTTCTAACCTGTTACAGGAATGATGAATGACAATAAAAGAAAAAATCAGACTTTTCTAATAGACCTCTATGTAATTTGCTTTAGACAGCACACTGTCTCGGAAAGGGGGACATGTCATCGTGTAGGTGAACTGTTGGGAAGCCACACATCTGAAAGCAAGCTAAACGCTCCAATTTCTTAGGCTTGTGGGAAGCTGCAACAAAAGCTTTCACCTTTATGAGGAGGCAGTGATAATGACTGTTTTTCAAATCTGTTTTTCACAGGCTAAATTCATAGTCGTTTTTCCTTTCCCCATAGCTGCACAGCATTGCTGGGTGTACTGGGTTCAGTTTGTCGTCAGCACCCATGTTCTGACATTGAGCTCAGTGTCTGACAATTGGAATAGCTGACAGACTTGGCAGAGGTGCTTGTTTTACTTCTTCAGATTAAGGAAGGGTTCACTTGTTGGACAAAAACCTCTCGAAGAGCAGAACTGCGGTGCAGAGAGAACCCAGGTGATCAGTGTGTGTACGATCAGTCCTGTGACAAATGCGTATTGAATTCACAAAAAACTGCATTTAGAAATTGAAGCAGATCTTCCTAGGGTCTCTGTGTACAAGGCAGAGAAAGTTTGAGAGAGGCCTCTCTGAAAGGTAGTTCAAGTTGGGAAGCTGATTATAAAGACAGCCCACGTGTGCGTACTTCCTTTCTTTAGCATGTTGACCTTGGAGATGAGCTGACCTCCAGGAAACACTGAATCTCCAGTACCGTGTAGTTGCCAGGTAAACTGAGCAGACCTGTCTTAAAGGCCTTCCTAGCAAAAATAAAGAGATGGGCAAAATACCCCTTTCCCTTCTGCCAGCACACAAAGCACAGGGCTTAATCCAACAGGTGTGACTTTTTTGGACTTCAAAGTCTTTCTTTGCTATCATTGGTTGCAAGATACTATGAGGTTCTGGAGAGGCAGCAGGGAGGAAGGGTCTGATGGTGTGCAGCTGGGTACAGGACCGGTGGGGATTGAGCACAGCTGTGAAGCCAAGCTGTGGCTAAGTGTTTGCAGCTTCTGTGGTGTCCTGAAGCTGATCTGCTGCGTCTGCTCAGTTCTGTCCTGCCGTACGTGCTCACCACTTGGTATAGAGCCTGAGTAGCTGCTACTTTCTGATCGAGCTGTGCAAGAAATGCCCATCATGAGTGAAAAGGGAAAGAACAGGAATATGCAGTGGCATCTGAAAGATGGTGATCAGGTAAGTCCATGTATACAGAATTCAGGCTAGAGTTTGTATATAGAGGTGAACCAGTTCAGGTGGATAAAACATACCGCCACATCCTGATGGGTGGAGCTGGATTAGGGGTGACATCTGAACTCATGACTTGATTTGATGTCAGAGCAGAGATAAGGCTGATTTAACCATGAGTAATGCAAACAATTGGAAGGGCACTGCTAAATTCTTCAGCATAGTCTTCATCTGTGTAGTTTCTCTGTTCAATTCAGCCTGAAATCATCTCTGGCACTGAAGGGGTGTTCTAAGTGTTAACTTCCCTGCTTAGAGAGACTATCTGGTTGGGCACAACAAGTGGGAGAAGTGACAGGATCATTTAGAGTGGATCTGGGGAATCTCTCTCTTGATCATGGCTAATCTCAGGAGACTAGCCAAGGCTAACCTGGTGAGAGCACCCTCCCTCCATAGTTAGCAACCTGTGAGAATGTTGTGGCAAGCAGCTGCAGACTGTTATGTGGGTCTGTTCCAGTACCTCAAAAAAAAGGTGATTAACAAGTACATACCGTATGGACCACAGATCTGTGATTGCAGTGAAGTATCGAATGATTTAATGCAAAAGTTCAAGTTTTTAAAGAAAAGTTGACAAGAAATAGCAAAGTTGAACTCCAAAGGCTGCACAGAGTGTGAATAATGACCGATCTGCTGATAATAAAGTTGTGAAAACACTTCAGGTAAAAATGTTTCCATTGAAAGTGGGTTATCATTGCACTTTTGTTCTCTATATGTATTGTGTAGTTTCTGTAGTTTACCTGAATACTAGATGTAAAGATTGCCTTTTTCAAAGAAGCAGGGCACTAAACAACTTCCTCATTTTGAAGATTAATGGAGACTCGGTATAGGCTTTTACTGATCTGCACCCACAAGGTCAAGGTTTTATTGTTACAGGATAGTAGGTGGAAAGGCAATAAGTATGGGGAGCTATGGCTAGAGAGTTCTGTATATTTTTAATTTTGTGAAAATTATTAATACAGTTCGTATGAGCTCAGAACTCTAGACTTCTGGTGAATGAGTTCTCCTCACCAACATAGGTGTTTTCCCTGTCCTGCTTTGTAGGAAGCAACAAGTTGTGTTAACACTTCCCTGGATGGCAAGGGCCTCCCCTAGCTGAAACAGACATCTAAGAGTGATGCATTTGTTGCGTGGCTCATTCTCCCCCTCCAGTTTATTCCTACATCCCGTGTTCAAAACTTATCACTTCCATTTAGTCAAGCCAGAAGCCTGTTAGTTTGAGAAAGTTAATGCGTGCTGGAAGAAATAACAGCATTACCACCAAAACAGTCTTTTGCTGGATCTGTCAGTGCTGTGCTGGCATTATTAAATTTCAGAGGATTCAGCTGGGAAGCAGTGAAGAGTGCTTTCCTTGGATTCACATTGCTTAGTGTAATTGGAGATTGCTGTTTCTATCTGTGACATCCATGTTTTCTGTAACAAGAAAAATAACCTGTAAGCCTAGACAATCTGAGATTAACACCCACGAGACTTCAGTTGTATTTGGTGTTTCTAGGCCCATGCTCATAATTCCCAAAGTGAGCACAAGTTGTCCCAGAGCCCAGCCTCTCCCAGTTGTGAAGGCTACAGCACAGCACTGGAGTCTGTGTCCCAGGCCAGAAATGTCCGGTGGAGGTTTCCTTTTTGGTATGAAGATGGGATTTTAATGCTCTGCTTTTAAGTTTGCTGCGGGCTATTTCACCCATTTCTATGTAGTATTTATTCATTTAATGTTGTCCCTGCAGTGTGGGCTCCCTGTTATGCTGGTTAAGACTGCTCCAGTGCTATCAACAGCACAGGTTGTTGACCCCTGTGAGGTCTGTCATGTGCTGCCACATGAATTTGCTTCCTGCACCATGCTGACAGCAGCCAGCTCTATATCCTCTGTCATCCAGGTATGAAGGTGGGGGGTGATGGCTGGAAGGGTCTTAAAATAGGTAACTCCTTGCTGTGCTAGTCCAGATGGTCTGGGTCACAGAAGCTGAGCTGTCTTTGAACTGCTGTGATCAAACATTGCAAATTGCTTGGCAGCAATACAGGCTGGAGGTCTAACTGTGCTTCTGGCACCCCAGGGGTTTTGTTTTGCCGAGTCAGCGGCTGCTCTCCCTGCTTTAATGTGCACGGAGTCACTGAGCTTTGATGCTAGGATTTGAAATGCGTGGAGAGGCAGCCTGCTCTACTTCATGCTATGCTAGGATTCATAAATTTTATTACTGACCCATCAGGTTGTTTCTTATGCATGTTCGTACCCATGGCAAGATAAAATACATCACTTTGAAAAATAAAAAGCTGAGGAGATGGGTTGGATGCTGGCTTCGGTGTGGGGAGGTTGCCATGGCCAGCGAGGAGGGCATGGTGTGGTGGTGATTGCACAGGGCTTGTCTGCCAGGAGTGGTCTCTTAGGAGCCAGGATTTTGAATATCTGGCTTTTTGTGGCTCAGGGAGGAGGATGGGTGACAGGGAAGAAGAAAACAGAAGGCAGGGCAGCTGCGTGGATGGGATGAGTGAGCAAGAGCAGCGTATTTCAGTTCTGTGTTTTCTGCCAAGTACTGCGTGTGAGAGGGAGGTGGCAGCGGGGCAAGGTGTTCACTACATCTCCATTCACATTTTGGGAAAATTCAGGTGACAAAAGCCTGGAGCATGTAATCCTTATGCAGCTGATGCAGAGCTGTGCTGCAGTGATGGGCATGTGGTGGGCCCCTGGGCCTTGTGAGGGAGCCGGCAGCCTGGGCAGGCCCACCATCAGCAACCCAGGAGCCCTCCGCTTGGAGTGACTGAGCACCCACACTGGGAATACAGCACCCACAACTTCATGCGGTGTGCTGTCTCCCTTGTGATATGGCTTATCTACCTCGAGGTCCTGCTCTGATGGCCTTTACAAGTCGATCTTAACAAGATCGTTGTCCTTTCTGCCTTGCAGATCATATCAGCTAAAGCCAGGAGCTCGTTCTTACTAGCAAAGATTGTTTTAAAAAATGTTGATTGTGCTGAGATCTGTCTTAGCAGCTGAAATAAAGTAATTTATTCAAAGCAGTGTTGGATGCGGTCTGCCTTTCCTAGAGATCAGAGAGAGTCAACGAAATGCTGCGATGTTACTGTGGTCATGTGAAAAAAGCCTTTCAGTGCAGGGTTTTCTCACTGGTAAAATGCAACTGGGAAACACTGAGAAGATGGCTGCAACCTGGCATGAAGACAAGTTTGAAAGGGAATGGTAATATTTCAGCAACAGGAGACAGTAACTACCTCCTGAGTAGATGCCTGTTCCAACTATGAACCAGTGGCTTGGGTATGGAAAGAACTCACTCATTGCTTTTCCCTGAAAAAGGCTGCTACAATTTATATTTAAGAATCAGTGTTAGTGGCAGTCAGACTTTTGTGCATTAGATGTTAAAGAATGAATTTCAACTTACAGGAGAAAAAAAAAAACAACAAACAACAACAGAAATCAGCATTGCAAAGTGCCTACCACACTTTCAGATGTTTTAAACAGCACTGCTACTAGAAATATGGTGTGGTGTGAAAAGGAGGGGTAAATTTATATAACAGTGGAGTTAATCATGCCATCTGTTCAATCTGAAATTGTGGGAGTGTGCTGTGCATAGATGAGCCTAACGCAGACTTCTGATCTGTGTACTGCAGATATGAGCTGGGGGGACTGCTTTGTTTTTGACTTCTCTGGAGGGGCTTACTATCTTCGTTTCTGCTCTACAAGAAGTGGCAGATTTTTTCAGCAATCAGAAATGATGTTTTTCAAAAAGATATGACCTGCTGTCAACTCTGATATAAAATTGGTACATGTTCAACTGTAAAAATTCTGCTGCAAATGAAATGTGTGAGCCTGCACACTGTTTTTTGTTCATTTGTTTTGGTTTTGGTCAAATGTCACAGCTTTAATAGATTCTTAGCACAGCATGGCCATTTTCAGGCTGAGATCCTCCTCTAGGGAAAGCTTAGTTGTGTAATTACAGAAGAAAATAGATGTGCTACTTACCTTGGCAGTCTCTGTTTGTGCTTGTAGCAAGAAGACTGCTATGCACTGCCGATATCTATTTTCATGCTGTATTAGAAAAGTGTTTCTCAGGCTGAAGACTGGAAAAAATATGAAGAAATGATATAAATTCCCTCATTCAGCTGCCACTCAAATTCTGTATCACATTGTCAAGTTATGACTGAAGACCTGATATCTGTAGTCATCTTTTTCCCTTCTGAATAGGGCAATGCACCATTGTGGGGTTAATTTTTTTTTTTTTTTTTTTTTTTTTTGTTTTGGTGGGAAGCTTTGTTATTTCAAAAACTTAATTCAGCTTGTACTCATTTTAGTTTCAATTACTTGGTTGCTGTGCAGCTCAGCTGCTTTTGAGTCTGTCTGAGAGTCGTTAAAAGAAGCTTCCATTCAAAGTGGACTAAATCAAACTTGAAGTTAGAGAAGAATAAGCATCAAAAATTAAAGAGAGAGGTCCTATATTTATTTGATTTCACACACAGGTGTGGGGCGCAGAGACCTGTTGCGGTGCACCAGATTCACATGGCATTGCTTTTTGTGGCTGGAGCCTATGTTGCTGTAAATGAGGGTATGGTGACCAGATGCAGGATTGCCCCCTATGGGTGCTGGCCCTGAACCCAGGCAGCCTGGAGGAGGGCACAGAGCTCAGGCCTCAAAGCATTTCTAGAGGTCAATTGTCCTCTGATCCCAGTTTTATAGAAAAATGATAGTGGAGCATAGACTGGTTAAATTAGTGCAGAAAATTAGCAGAAATTTGCAGCAGCAGAGAACTCGTTTCAGAACTCGTGACTTATATCTGCTTGTGGACAAAGGGAAACACAGTTTTGCAGTCCTAAATATTTGCTCGACAATGCTCAGCATCAGGCTCTCAGTAATGTTTTTCAAAAGAGATTCTGCATCTTATTAGGGTTTAATAATCTTAGGATTACTGGTCTTATACCCAGTGACATGCTGGTGGCTCTGGCTCCATCACATGTAGTGTAAAGCTTTTCTACTGGAGTCATAATAATGAACTACAAAGATTAAATCCAGAGCAGAATGTCAAAATGAGAGTAATTTCCAAGTCAGGAGGTGTGTTACTGCCTTCAGAGATGAATCCCTACTATGGCACTTACATGTAAAGTGACATCTCTTTGTACAAGGTTCTGGCATTAGTAGATAGTACAACTGCAGCATGGTACTCTTGTCCCTTCACTGAAATGTGGCAGGCTTTGGGCTAGCATCATCCTGCCTGCTGTCAAAAAGGTCTCTCTACAATATTGCAATATATATTTTCTAGTCCCTGTATTGAGGTACATTTCTTTCCAAAACAGGATTGGCTTTCAGCAAGCTAATGCATGTAGAGCACTGAGTAGAACAAAAATCTGGGCTCCACTTCTGATTGACGTGATGGCTCACTACAATCGCCTGCTGCCCTGTTCTGGTAGCTTTCTGAGAACATGCTAACTGATCTTTTGCTTCCACCGTGGCCTCTCCTTGAGATGCAAACAAACTGGGAGCATTCCCCAAGGTCACACATTTCAGAGAATATTTAAACCTTTTTTTTTTTTTTTTTTCTGCAAAGGGACATTTTCCACCAAAGCTGGCAGTTTTTCTTGTTGCTTTATGCAAAATGGTGAAAATCTGAACTGCATGCTCCCTATAGTCGTTTTTATCCGTATTTTTATTGAATTCCACTTCAGTGGGTGCTGTATTAGGATGAGGCATCCAAGGTATTACAAGACTATAAGTAAGTAATGGAGACTGCTGTACATACAGCTTGTATGAGATTGGTAGGAATATGTGGTGAAGAAATCCAGCAATGAGATCCAGAGTGCAGGGAAAGGCCTTAGCCAGTGGCCAGAGCCTGGGCTGGGATGCAGCAGGTAATTTCACCTGTTGTGCTGGTTATGGCTATGTCACAGGGACCCTGGTTAAAAATCTTTGAACATAGCAAATGCTGGCTAGGAAAAAAAAAACAAAAATCTCATTTCCATCTCCACTGTGACTTTTATGCCCAATGATGTATGTGCAAACTGTGGGGCTGCTGCCCTGCCCTTCCCAGCAGCTGCGAGCTGCTGCCGTTGGGTCTGGCTGGGGACCTTGTGCGCAGGGACAGCTGCTACGTTGGCTTGATTTATGCTGGGTCAGCGGGGAGCCTTGTCAGGCAGGCAGACAGGGTCTGGAGCACAGTTAAACAAAGGTTATTCTCCTCTGTGCTCATCCACTTACCTCATTTTTAGTCATTTGCCTTTTATGTCTACCTTTATTTGCTATCAGTGTTGATGCTGAATGCTAGTTACTCTGGGTGAACATGTTTCAAGGTTATCATAAACTGAATGTGCTCTAGGTTTGTTTTCCGCATCTATTGATTTCCTACAGAGCTCTCTAGTTTCCTGAGCTTGTCCTCCCTGTCACTGGGATTAGGATGACTGACAGGCCCTGGAGCCTGAAGACTTGAATTTCTCTTATCTCTCTTTGATATAGGAGGCTTCTGGGTTCTTGGCAGTGTCAGACTGAGGTGTGTGAGCCTGTGGAGGCAGCTCAGACTAAAGTGGAGGGGCCTAATGTCTAATGCCTGCTCCCTCACCCAACCTTGGATTTGAGAAACTGCCTTAGTTAACATCCAGCTTTACTGGTCACTCTCTGTGGAGGCTCCTCCTCACCGCATCCAAGGGTACAACAGACATTACCAGAGTTAGTTTCCAAAGGTGATGTGTTTGGATGCCTACAAGAAGGGAAATGTTGGCTTAGGGTGGGTGATTTCCATCCATGGTAAGAAAGTAGTAGGTTTATGAGGGAGAAGTCACTGGAGCCTTTCTACATCCTGTGGGTTGAATGGACCATATCTGAAAGTCACGAGTGTGCATGTGGAAGTCCCAGTTATGGGCGGGGGGATGCGGGCTGTAATGTCTGCATCAGCAGGTTGTGCATCATGGTCAGAGCAGATCTGTGAAGCCAACCACTGCTGAGGTGTTTGCACTTCATGCATCTAGAGGTGGTCTGTGGGCAAATGATGTTTTATCCTTACACTGCTGCATACACCATGCATGGAGATGGTATTTATGCAAATGTTCAAATGCACCCGGGTGTGTACCTGTTACGTGGACGGGGTCAATATTTTTCAGTATCAGTCTGTCCAGTGGGATGGGCTGGTCTAGAACTTGGCAAAACCCACCTTCTCTTACAAACAACTGCAGCTCCGGAGCAAGGGAGGGACAGGCAAGGATTAAGCCTGTGTCTGAGCCCCCATATTTCTGGGAACAGAAAATGAAATTGATTAGTGTGTTGTCTGCCATCTGCTCATGAAGTATAGGCAATAAATAGCCTATACGTGCTTTCCCTTATCAAAGGTGTTCAGAGCTTTATTTGCCTGAGCAACATATGAAGTTGTTTCTCTGAAAAACTCAGTACCTGGAACTCTCTTGTCAGGGTCATGCCTTGTATTAAAACATAATAGAAACACAATATAGGTCCTCAAGCAGAAAACAACCAAAGGTGTTCAAAGATCTTGTTCCACCTATCCTTTCAATATCAGGAGGTTTGCTTCATTTCTTGGAGGTTTGTTTCCCTGTCTCCCCTTGCATACACGCAGAATGCAGAATTGCTGGGTCTCAACCTCACAGAGAATGTTCACCAACACATATACAGGCAAACCCTCAATGAGACTTGCCAATGGGCAGCAAGCCCCTTGAATCCCTGCTCCCATTGTCCCACTCCATGCTATGGGATGGTGCTGTTGGTCTAGAATTTCTCACTGCACATCTTCTGTATCTCCTACAGGAGCGTAACAGCTGCTTCTTAAATACTTTTTTTTTTTTTTTAAATCGGACATAAGCTTCTTGACATTTAGTCCAGGTCTGCTTGGACTTAATATACACGAGCTTCATAAACTTAACTAGTTAAATACTTCTGCACTGGAGCTTTAGGAACTTCAAGTCATCCAGTGTCACCTTTGATAGCTAAATACAAAGATTTGTCTTCTATGGAACTCTTTTTCATCAGTAATGCATTCTCTTATCACGAGTTGTTATCTCCATTTTAAACTAGGGGAAACAAAGGCAAGGAGAGACAACATACAACAGGGCTTGGTTAGAACTGAAAATAATGCCGTTTTCCCATCTATTTCAGCCTTTTTT
>VXAV01001464.1:109767-126010 GCA_013399715.1 Alectura lathami | reverse complement strand
TTTTTTGTCTATTTAGAAATAAATGATGTGAAGCTGATGTAAAAGCTGAAGATCCTTGTCTGTGCTAGAGACCTACATGGCCTCGTATAGCACATCATTTATATATCCAAGTACATTAGATGTTAGCTCTTAGATATACCGAATGACATCAGTGATAAAACTTAGTTTTGTCTGGGATTTTGTCTATCTCAGAACCAATATCTACAGGAACATCTGAGGTCAGAGGTAATGGGGGTGAGAAGCCAAACTCTAACTTCCCTTTCCATTTCTAAATCGTAGCCATAAGGTAGAGTCTTTCCCAGAAGTTTTCTAATGGCTTCTGCTGCTAGGATAAGTTCAGGTCTAGCTATCACAGCGATAAACATGATGATTTCCCATCTGTGTTAATATTTCCAGCTGTTCGATCACAGGTAAGATGTGCAGGAGTGGGAAAGCCTGTGGATGTTGTTCTCGCTCTCTTGCCTACCATGCTGACTGCCTGAACATCTTGGCAGTAGCAAGACAGATGGGTCTGCCTCTGCCTCTCACTTAGCAGACACAGGCCAAAGTGGATATCCCACTGAGGTCTCACACAGTCGTTTAAACACATCTGTGGATCTGTTCCTGGAGTAAAGGAAGGATCTACACCATGGATTGTAAGGAGGCAGGGTACATCTGGAGTTTGTGTTGGTGTCTGGCTGCAAGGAAACCTCTCCCACAAAGCAAGAATCTTGGTTCTGTTGGTAACAAAGTTTCCTCAAGGTCTGGGCTATGGTTCCCCAGGAAGGGAAAGTCTTTCCCTGCTTTTTTCCATGTACAGAGCAGCTTTCCATGACCACCTCAAACATGTGAATGAATACAAATGTCCTACTGACAGGAGGTACTTGAGGCTAAGACCAAACTGCCTGTGGCAGGTGGCGTGTCCTTGACATACCTGATTGCTTTAAGGCACCTGCATACTCTGATAAATGGTCTATTGCAAGGACCTGCTGAGATTAAACCAGAATACTTCTGATTGTGTTACCTTTCTGAGTATGGAGATGAAATCCATAGGTGATCCTGATGCTCTGACATGTTCTTTCACAGTTTCAAAAAAATTTTCCACAAAACCAAGACTTATCTAAGTATTGGGGAAAAAAAGAGAAATTAGCATGACTGATCTTCCTAAATTTGCTTTATTTCTCATTCCTGGCCTTTTCAAAGGCTTCAGGCCTAGTGGGGTGCCTATACTTATCTCCCTGACATTGCCAGAATTAGCTTCAGAATTACATCAAGTGCTTTAATTAGTCAGAAGAGAAAATAAATCTATACAAATACCCAGTTATGTCATGATAATGCCATATGACAAAAGCTTTGAAACAGGATTATGGTTATTCCATTTAAACTTATTTTATGGTAGCATCTATAGTGGACATGAATCAATACAGCAAATGACAGTGGATGAATGGTATCTACTGGAAAATGTGTATGGCAAAGCTATGACACTTACAGAATCCTTCACACTCATTTGAAGATGAGACCACCTTTTGTAGTTTGAATGTGTTTCATGCTCTGGGAGGTGGGGGAAATTTATATAAAATGTTATAAAATGTAGAAACTGCCTTTGAAAACCCCATATTCCCTGTAAGTTAACTATAAATGTTCTAAGGGTGCCCACACTGTCAGTCAGATATGGGTGAAAGCCTGCTTCTAATCTCTGCTTGCCTCCCAAACTGTTTGCACACATTCATGACCAGATTGAGCAAAGTTTTGGTCAATCCCAAAGACAGAGCTTATGGGTTCAGCACACTGGCAGTGACCCAAACTCAGTGTTGTCCATGGGAGGAGCATACAGCCAGGTAAATGCCATCAGATGTGTTTGAAGTCTTCCCCAGGTCTTTATCAACCTTGCTATCTTCTTCAGGTATAGTTCTGAAAAACTTTCTTATATTATGTTGTTCCATTGCTTGGCATTTCCCTGTGACCAAAAGGGAACATCATCTCTCCATGATACTGCCATGACCTGCTGTTGTAGCTGCACACACTGCTTTGTTTGGTGTACTTACAGGGCCTGGTTGTTTACAGAACAATGTTTTAACAAGGGTACATTTTGCACCTTTTACAGCATGCATTTTTTCATGGATTCAGCCTGCTGTCATGAAGAAATGCATGCAGTACAGTGCATGAAAATAAGGCACAGAAGGCATTGCGAGTAGCTACTTTTTCCTTTGTTTGCCCACTCTTTTATATACAAGAATGCACAATAAATGATCGTTTCTCATCCTCATTAATAAGGACAACAAAATGAGAAAACAAAATGGAAAATGTGTTAAAGATCATTCTCTCAAGTCATGATCAAGTTCCAGCTAAACTCAAAGAGTTATTTGTTCCCTAAATGGCACTCAGCAATACACGTCATTTCCTGCTTTAAGTAAGAATGAAAGGGATCAGAAACTACACATCAACTGAACTCTATTAGCTGGCTGCTTGTATGATCTTAGCCCACAACAAGCACAAAGTGAAATGCATCAGCTGAAATCTCTTTCTTTGTATCTCCAAAAATGTTCACCTGTTGAGTGGTCAATAGCTGAGCAATGGTGACTTGCTCATGTGTTAGAGCTCTGGTTAATTGTCCCTGCTCTGATAAATTTTCCTTTTCATGTTTTGCCGAAAAGTGAGATGTTAATGGTTAAGATAAAGGTGTAACAATATGGGGAAGAATTTGAAGTAGGCAATTTATTTAGGGTATGTGGTATAATTCTGAGTCATTATGAGAATGGTGGACCAAAGTCATTCAGCCCATATAGCTACAGAGCCCCTTCCAAAATTCACTTTGCTATTAAGGGTGATGGGTTTGTTGAGTTTACTTTTGTAGTCCCAAAAAAGATCTCTGAAGTCAAGAAACACTTCCACCTTGCTTCTAAAGCTATGTAAAAGCTATTTGAGATTTATGGGCTGCTTTAACTTTCAGGAGCTGAAAATGATCTCCCAGCAAGTGGCCACAAGCAGCAAAGAGCCAGAGCACATCACAGCCAAGCTTCATCTTCCCTGTTCTGTAAGGTTGGGGGTGAGTAGCACATGGGTGCAGACCATCAGCTCTGTTTTGGGGACAGCCCTCCACCTACACCAGGTAAAACCCTGGCTGGAGAGGGGTGGTCATCATTTTCTTTTTCCTTGCTCTACCAGAGTGGCATAATAGATAACAAAGTCTTTACTCCTATCTGTTTGAGAAGGGAAACTTGGTATTGAATTGATGTTGCCATTTATGTTGCAGTAAGGACTGTGTAGTTGGTGCTACCTTCACAAACACTTTTAAAAGAACTTGGCTTTTGAGAAATAGTCTTGAACTCCTGTTCACTTCAGAAATAACCATTGAATGAGCTCTCCCTCATCTTTTGCTGGAGAACTTGCAGTAATGAAACCTGACCCCCACTGAAATAGCAAATAGAAATTACAGGAAGACTAATTATTTGAACTCATTTCCAGTTTATGGACATTGAATCTGAACAGAAACCTTACTGTTGGCTTCTCATCTCCTTTTATTGGGCTGGTTGGTTTCTAATCTCAGGAAGACTTGTTATTTATTTATTTATTTATTGTTATTATTATTATTTTTTTACTCACCTTGTTTAACTCCTCTAAGTTTGCAAAAAGTCTCCATAAATCCACATCCAAGAGAAATTCATTACTCTGTAGGTATTTTAGAGTGTTCATAAATATCTTTAAAAACAAAACAAATCCATGTTATTTAGCAGTTGTACTGATTGTATGTATAACATTATTTTAATGAAAAGAACATGCACTGTAATTCTGAAACGATCATTGGATTTTGGGGAGAGCAGAAGATGTTGCTATGAGAAACATTTCCTGACCTGCCTGAAGGCTAAATACAGGGCTTTGTGCAAGGAACAGGACGAATGAATGATGGCTCTGGGGTCTCTCTGGAGCTACCACAGAAGTAGCAATGCCCTTGCTGTGTTCTCTGTCTGAACCGGGGCCACTGGAGATCTGTGTGAAAAAAGTTAATAGCATCAGAATAGTAGGGTTACTGATGTCTGTGACTTTTTAAAACGCTTTCATTCCTAAGTCATGTTACACGCTGTTGGGAGTTGGTACGGAAAAGAGAAAAATGGTTGGAGTAGCATAAGTAAAGGGCTTGGGCAGGTTTTACTTCTCTTGTAGTTGTTCTATTAACCAGCACTGAGTGACAATTGCGTTTGTATTTATCGGCTGTTGAAGATGCTGTATTATGTAAGTTCAGCCAGGGATGTTGGAGCTGTGCTAAATCTGACCTAAAGCCAAAAAAGGCTTTAAGAAATGTAGATTACGAAGTGAAATTTTTAGTATGTGTGTGAAAAGCATTAATGAAAAAAGCCCCTCATCACCCAGGTGCTAAGACTGAAGAGCTGGTGAGAGTGTTTGCTTAGCCTTGCATAGTTCTTTAGTTGCCACAAGAAGTAGACCTGAGAGTTTAAAGAGGATTTACTGTGGTCTTAAAGTTCCCTATGGAGATTCATTAAAATCAGTTAAAGTATTTTTATGCTGGGAAATACTTAGAATAGCAGATATCTATAAACTGGATACTTAAATCCAATGGATTCTTTCTCTGGCAGCAGAGTTTGGGGAGCTGGTATGGACTGAAGGGGTGATGCAGGGCTTGCTAAGGTTTGTCTGTGAGTTCCTACATATGACTCAGGAAAGGCCTGCAGATCTCCTGTTACACTCATCCTTTCTAGGATTCACCTGTTTTCGTTGTTGTTTTTAATTTAATTTTATTTTTTATCTGATCTCTGATTTTTTCTCTGATCTCTAAACAGAGTCTAGAAGAAAGGACACTTCAATTCTGCCTTGAACTTGTTGTTTACTTTCCTGTCCCTTTCTGTTCTGCATCAGCAAGGAGGAATTCAGCCCACTCCTCTATTTATTCCCCTTACCTTGCAGTGCTTCCCGTACTGCCTAGACTACTTATTCAGCAACACGAAAAAAGTTTCACCAATTTTATCCATTTTTCCTTGGACTGAGATTGTCTGGGCAGAGTAAGAGAAAAATAACGGGAAGATACGTAGGGAAGCTTCCATCCTTTTCAATAGGTACGCTAACTTATGTTGTGTGGTACATGTAAGTAGCATAGCTACTCTAGTAGTAGTGTGTAATATTCTTGTCCGCATGGAAAGCCTTTAAAATTATCCTGGATGGAGCCAATCTGGAGTTTTGGGGAGCAGAGTTGCTAGTTTGCTTGTTTTCTTGTGAGGTTAGAATTATAGGTCTGCTGAATTCTGAGGTTTCCATGCTCTAGTCAGGATAATCTAATCACTTATCTGTATGAAGTTAAACCAAGTGTGCATTGCAGACCTGTGGTAGAGTAATATCCAATAGAGCCACCTGGAGAGTGTCTTCAGAGTTAGTGAGAGGAGCAGTGAAGTATCAGCTGAAATTACTGGAAGGATCTGCAATCATATTGTGTTTGCAAAGCACTGAAAATGATGTCTAGAGGAAGAGATGCTATTAAGAAGAAAAAAATAGAGAACAAAACCAAAGGGAATTGTGGAAACAGGATGAGTACAAAAGACAAGTGGAAGAAAAAGCAAGTGTCCTGCAGAGTTTACAGATTTCATTATGTCTGCTGTGCTGGCAAAAGGGCAAATAATGTTTCATCAGTTTTGTGAATCAAAATCTGAAGTTACCATCTTGAGAACCAGCAAATGATCCAGAAAGTACGTGCATTCACTTGTGAAAAGTTCCCACACAGCTTCTTCTTTTTTCACTTCCAATCGGCTGTTGACATCTTTCTGCTCAGTCTGTTGAGCCTTTATAAATTCATGCCAAGATTTACTCTGTTGATTGAGGAGGAAGAAAGAATAACCAACTTGCATCAACTGCTTCAGACCATATGAAAAGAATCTACGATCTCTTTGCCCATGTAAAGAATTTGGCTGCCAGTATATGAATGATTCTTCTGCTAAAAGCTTAAAGTTTCCTTTAAAAATCCTGACATTCTCCTCCAAAACATTCACAACACACACTGTGAGAAGTAAAATGGTTAGGTGTTAGGTGGCAAGTGGGTTGTCTGGACTGATGTCTGGTTGCGTGAGCTCAATGCTTCTGTCAACTTGGGTGTCCTTTGAAGCCAGGAACCTTGTTTGTCTGGCAGGCAGGTGTTGGTGGGATTTCTGCAGCTGGACCTGGCTGTTGGCACTGACCTGCATGTAGTCACCTCTGAGAGCACCTCTAAGGCAGCGGAGGGGTGACCAGGCCCCATCTGGCATCTCTGTGAGGCTGCAGCTTCCCCCAGACCTGCAGGCACTTGTGAGAGGTTGTCTTGCTGCCTCTCCCACATGAAGGTACCTTCCCACACCAGAGCAACATGGCAAAATCTGAGCGGTTGTGAGGGCTGTTGCCAGCCTTGTATGGCACTTACAGTCCCCATCTCCTCCATTTCAAACAGTCAATTTATACTTAATGTTTATGCATTAATTTTGCAGGTGAGCTTCATATCCAGATTAATATAGTGAAAAATGCTGGTTGGAAAATAAGAGGAAAGTTCTAACCCCATCTTTAAGAGCTTAATAGCCAGCTTTCATGGTACCGTACACTGAGTATTTTGATACCTTGAAACAGCAAAAATCATACGTGCTGCAATCTATGACCTCAACAGCTGAAAGACAGGTTTCCAGATCAGATGCTTGCTTCTGTTTTTCTTTACCCTGTTTAATGATTAAAAACAAAACAAAACAATTCATACAATGTTTAGAATACAATTAAGAAGCTTACTCAGCTCAATAACCCTACTGTGATCTGTAAGGAGTTTGCCCTTAACCAAGTGATTTTCACACATTTCTGTGCTCTCCTACACAGAGACGAGACAGAGATGGCAGGTTTGTTTGTAGCTGTGGGCGATGTGTGCAGGTGCCTTAGAGGTGCGGGTGTGTAAGAGCTTGTTTGTGCAGCACAACGGTCTTTGGCAGGGCAAAATATTGGTATGGCAACAGACAATGGGCTGCGACCACAATGCAGAACAAATAACATATTTTGTTTCCTCCAGCACAGCCAGAAGTATGGGACAACAAAACTCATATTTGAAATCTTCTTCCTGCCATCTTTGATACCCAAATCTTGGGTGATTTTTATTTATTTATTTATTTATTTTAAACTTTGGCTTTGTATTGAAAAGCTCCTCTAGTCAGCTGCATAGCAATGTCTGTAAAACGAGCATTTGTAAATCTTGAAGAGCAGGAAGATTTTGTCTCTGTAAGGGATCATGAAACAAAAACAATTGCTTTTGGTTTGGCTTTATTTTTCAGGCCAGCAGTGCCATGTACAATGTTTAAGCAATATTTATGAACCCAAATTTAGTGCTGTGAGCTTAGACTTGTACTATGTCTGACTAAGTTTATCTGCTGACATACTACATGGCTTTCTATTGTCTGAATTGCAGACACAGAACTCAAGCCGATTTTGAAATATAAGCATTAGATTATATAACTTCTGAAATTCACAATTAAGCAGAACTCTTAGTTCTACAAAATAGCTTGCAACGGAGCAGGAACAATAATGCAACACAATTAATCAATGCACTAAAAATTCATTTACATAAATTAAATTTTATGCCATGTAATAGTATCAGAAATCACTTAAATTTAAAACATATTTCATTGTAGATTTCTAACATTTTGCTGAACTTCAAAACTGAATTTTAGACTATGCTCCTTGAAATTTTATACAAATGCTATCAAACAAAGTGGGAGCTCTTATACTTGCTAATCCAAGTATTTGGTTTACTTGCAAAAACTCTTTGTTAGTAGAGATTTAGGAAATAAAATATTCTAAAACATGTATTTTGGGAAGAGAATGTTCACAATTGCACCTTTTGCGGTGAAAAGATGTCAAGGCACTTGCAAATGGTTTCGAAAAGAAATTCGGATACTGTTGTCAGTGAAAATTTTCATAACTGGAGAAGGGCAGGGAATGTGTTAGAAAGGAAATTAACTGAAGTGTGATGGTGTGTGCTTTCACTGGAGAGCAGCAGGGTGCTCGTGAGGGCAGCAAATGCCTAAGGAAGCATCTAAAAGCTACTTGGAATGGTGAAGCTTAGATTCCTTTCACGTTAGGCAGAGGAAAGTCTGGGTTGGCATGCAGAAAACATATGACAGTGTGTTTGAAGCAAGGATGCAACTTATTCACTAAAGGTCTGTCCCTGGAGGCAGCCTCTCAGGGATGGCGCTCGGGTGGGTGAAATGCAATGCCATGGCCCTGGCTGGCACTACCTGCAGCAGAGCCTGCCACAGCCACCCCATGCTCCCTTCCTGTGGGAAGCTGCCCTGGGTGTCTGCAGCTAAAGTCCTCGAATGACATCTCCTGAGGGGAATGTGCCTTCATTGCCTGCCCTGCTCTGTCCCCCTGGTGCAGTTTAGTGGGAACCTGTCCTCCTGCCACCCTACTGGGTCACAGGACAAGAGTGCCGGCTGTCTTCTCAAGTACATAGCGTGCAGAGGGTGTGCTGGAACCACCCGACCTTCGCTGCAGGTGAGCGACCAAGCAGGCGCTCAGTCCCAGGGGGAGCTGAGATTTCCAAGCTCAGCTCACCAGATGGCTGCCTTTTTTTTTTTTTTTTTTTAATGGGCAATAAAACAAAGAAACTTTTTACCCAGTTTTTACCCAGGTTAGCTGTGTGAGAAGGCGAGGTCAGTGCAAGGGAAAAAACATGGTGAAATACTCACAACTCCTCTTCTGGCAAATGGCCACCTTGGCTTTTTGGACTCTGATGGGTAAAACAAATGTGTTATCAGAAAAGAAACAAATAGCAAAAAAAAAAAAAAAAAACAAACCTGCTGTTTACATCTTTCCTCCCCCAATCTCCACCCCCCAATGAAGCCTGATATACGTTTAAGCCAAGTAGAATATAGTATTACTTATGTTTAGGCAGTTTGTACACCAGACTTAAAACCCATTACAGGAGCTGGGAAGATGTTTACCTCTGATAGGTTCTTGGATTGTGCTGAACACTCCCACTTGTTGCAGATGATCTGTGTGCAATTGCCAATTCTTAACATGGGAGAATGCATCATACCTCAGGTCAATTCTTAAAGATATCCACAGTTTTGAAGGAAGAATTAGTGTATATCCACTCGTTAGTGGTATTGTGGATCTAAACAAGTACTTATGGTACTTTGTATGAATTAATAACATTGCTATAATAGTAAAAGTGTCATTGTCTGTACAGAGTAGTCTCGTCAGAAGTAGGAATATCTTTGTGAAAAGTCAGGTCCATGGGATCACAGCTCTAAAACTGCTATTAAAAAACAGTCCTAAAATCCCCAAGCCTCAGAGCTGTCCGGCACTAGCAAGGTGGCGCAGACTGAAATTCATGGTCCTCAGTGTGGCCCGGGGAAAGCTGGGAATCCAGATGTAGGAATGCACTGGGTGGGAGGCTAGAGATAGCTACCTATGTTCAGCAACAAATTTGGAAGGCTTTTATGAATTAATGGTACTTGCCATCAGGCTTGTGTGTGATGGGGAATTGCAGCTGAAACCTCCTTTTGGATTCTGAAAGCCTCGGGCAATGTTGCTGGGGATGGCTGGGTTATTTGCTTTTGCAAAAATGCTGGTTATGTGCTCACTTATTAAATTTTTCAGGAAAAAAAATTGATCTCCCATCACCAGCATCTTCTGGCAATCACACTGTAACCTATACTATATCGCACAATAAGTATTTGTGGAAATTGCTTGCAGGTCTGCATTTCAGTGTTGGAAGGTCTTGTGAACAACCTGTGACCATGAGTTTTGTCTGCTACCTTTGTGATTAGAGCAACGATGGAAAGGGTGGCGTGGGCCACTCTCTCCTCTGCTCGAAGCTGTGCAGGTACGCACTTGTAACTCAGCTGATCACAAATGGAAATCTTGGCCTGGCCCTGGTTGCTCCTGTGGAGGATGGAGGCAATCTGTCCTGCCTCCCTCAACTACTTCTTACATTTTGCATTCAACCATAAAATGCAGGAAAAAAAATAGCTTGAGAGAAAATTTAAAATTTTCACTGTAGACATTTTTGCACTGATCCTCCCTCCTCCCTTCCCTCTGATCCCATGCACACACACGTTTGTCATGGCTTTCAAGGGACGCAGAGAAGTGAAGCCCACCCTGTGTCTGACCTGCGTGGGGCAGGTAGTCCAAGGCACTGTCTGACACCAGCAGGTCTCCAGGGAACACCTCGAGTCCTGGCAAGCTCACGACCACAGAGCTACGCCTGCGCTCGGCTGATCTGCAAGACCCAACAACAACGTGTGTCATTTCTCCTCACGTAGCTGCAGAGGGAATTCCTGAAGACCTCCTTGCTGATATGGGAGGAAATGAGCTGAAAACTGAATCATAGTGGCTATGACATGAGGCATTAAAGGAGAAATGAGAAAAAAATCAGTGATCAACAGCAAATATCCAGTTGTCTTTCCAGCTGTTCAGTGTTGCTGAGAATTAGGTGTTTACAGTCATGGCTTGTCTCAGAAGAGAGGTACTTGGGAATTTAAATGTTGGAAATAGCTGTGTTCTTCTGACATTAAGCAAAAAACAAAGCAAGATGTCTAAACATTTTTTGCATTGGAGTCCAAAGGAGCACTTCAATAACATGCCCTAGCTGACGTGTGGGGTTGCCAGTACTTTTGACCTTCGTATAACTCGGTGCTATCACAAAAAGGCAGTATAGCAGTGAAACAGGTTTGTTTGTTTTTAAATACGTTAACTTTTTGGACAGTTTGTGCTATTTTCTTTCTAAATCTTTAAGGAGTTCTTTTTTTTCTGCTAATTCAAACATTTTGTATTTTGAATATAATGTGGCTTAGCAGCCCTGCTGTTCTGAAGCAAATGGGTCTCTCTGACTATTGTTACTAACAGAGGGCATTGTCCAGGGTGTAGATCCATCAAAAGAAATGACACAGGCATTCTATATCCAGTGGTGTGTTTGTGCCAGAGGCTGCTTGCATTCAAATACAGAAATTATTGGTGCATATCAAAAACCTTCTTGGATTTTGCAAATAACTCACACCAATACCTCATCAATGGTGCTATCATATGACTGCAAAGTGGCTGGAGTCTGCAGCTGCTATTCTGCTGTCTACCATTGACTGATGTGAGCAAACTGCATCTGATTCAAAAAGGGTCAGTAACTAAGTAGCTGTGGAAGGAGGTGTGAAGTATGTGTGTGTACACATAAAAATTATCTCTTTTTAGTCACCATGTATTGTGTGTGGTAACTTTGGTCTCTTAACTATCATTCTTTTTCATGTTTTGCATAGGCAGGAACCTTACTGTGAATATTCAGCCTTTTGTCAACACATGATGTGAATCCTTGCAGACTTTTTTTCTGTTAGTTTGTTTTTTCCTTAACAAGTTATCATCTGGCAGATGAGTTCTGAGGCAGAGAATTGGGACTTGATATATGCATTGCTGGAGATGGAGAGTATGATTTTTGTTGTGATCTGACTGGCACTACTTGCAGTTGCCTTACATAAACCAATTAAATTGTATAGTGTAAAGAAAAGATCTACTTCCAATAACTGATAGAGCTACACGCTGTCAGGTGGGCCAGGTCTGGGACTCTAACACTTGAAACAAGCATCTTGGGGTGTGAAAGCTAAGTGTTGAGGAGTTTACAACATACAGTGTGTGACTGTTCTAAAAGCTTTTCTTTTTCTGACAGTCTCACTAAATGGAGAGCATAGGATCTTTTTTATTTAACTTGAGGGATGTACAATAAAACTCCAAGTTTCGCCATGAAATTAAATGTAGCGTGTTTTGAGAGCTTTTATGAATGGGCTCTGTTTCTTGGCGGTCTGCAAGCTTGCGCCAATGTAACAGACTGCTTCTTGATGAAGTGCTCTGAGTGCTACCCAGTGCAAATTTTGAGTTGTGTTAAAAATTGCATTAAGATGATTCTGAAACCACTTGTGATTCCGCTCTGTAATCTCTTGGACAGCTGGATTTTTATACAAAATAGATGCTGCAATATAATTCAAAATGTTGTCACTCCCGTAGTGGGAAATTCAGGAGATTTGTTTCAGGTTGGATTCACAATAAAATTTTGCCAATGTATTATTGATCTTTAAAGTATCCAGCCTACTTCAATTTCAGAATGTGTTTTGAAGTTGAAGGTTGTTCACTTAGGCAGATGCATAATGGGAAGCACAGGTTCATTTCAATTGAGTTAGATGGTGTTGCTTCCCTACATCAAAAAACCTTGAACTTCAGAGACGGGTATGTCTGAACAAAGCTCCTCGCATAGGAATGCAAGCCTGTGATGTGTGGGGGCATGCTAAGGTCACTTGGATGTGTACCTACAATATTCCCTTGCATTCTGACATGCCTGGTGTGATTAATGACCTACATGCCTAAGTTATGTACTCATCCATCGCAGATGAAGGTATAGATACAGGTATCTGTGATCTCCTGCTCTGATGCCTGTAGACATATTAGCTACATTAAATGCTTTCATTGATTTTAGTGGTGAATTTAAACTACTAAAGTGCTGTGTGATGCAATTTAACAATGTTTGGGTCTGTGTGCAATGTTCTACCATCTTTTTGTGCCTGCAGACACTAGCTTTGCCTTTTGTTTTAGTTTGTTCTTGATTTTCTTAATAAGGGCAGGATGAGGAGGCACCTGCATGAATGAAATGTTTGTACTTTAGGGATGAACTCAATCACAAGAGGAGATATCATCTGTGCAATAATTCCTCCCTTAAATCTACTCATTTTGTGAGACGAGATGTCACATGCTCACATTACAAAGATACGGAAAATTACTAAAGACGCCGAAGAAATTCATGGTCTGGAAAAATAAATATTCTGGGTATAATTGTTTCTAGGGTATGAAGAGTTTCAGCTGGTTGCTTTTCAGAGTTCTGTGTCCTGATATGTTCACAGTCTTAGCCTAACAAGAGCTTCAGATACCCCAGAGAACAGTCATCTGTGTAAATCATGAATTTGTGATTTTAAAGGAATACCATACGTAAGAGGTCAGCATTTTAGGGTGGCCATGGTACTGAGACAGCTGCCAGGTGATGACACTGTTAACCAAATGGCCCAGGGAAGGTGTTTGAATTCCCTGCTTTAAAGAGTTTGCAAGACACTTTGTGAGTATATGAGACATTGAAAGAGGAGTGCCTCAAGATAGATGAGCTGTCTCAGCTCATTGAGAATGAGCTGCCTTAGTAGGTTCTGAGAAGACTCTTCCCTAGCAGGATGTCTGTAGGAAATAGTGTTCCAGTTTTGCACCTACTCTGATACACTAAACGGGGCAAGGAGAAAATGAGCTCAGAGTAAAACAAAACCTTTGTTTTACCAACATTTCCTTCCACTGCAAGGTTGACTTTAGCACCTCACCCTGCCTCCACAACATACACCACTCTCTCCTGCCCCTCTGGTTCTTTTGTTTGTTTATTTTGGCTGATTATTCTTAATCAGCATCAGTTCAGCATGTTGCCATGCTAACAGAGATGTACTGCCATTAACAAGAGCTGCGTGAGGGAAGGCTGCTTAAAATGAGCACTGCTGCCTGAAGAAAGGCTTTTGAAAGCACAGCCTGGGAGCAGGGAGAAGAAACGTTCATTAAAACTGAAGGGCAGCAGTATGTTTCTATCCTGGGTGATATACGAGGCAGTGTTGGAGGAGGGTTGCCAGCTGTCCCTAACTTCTGCTAGACAGAGAGAAGAATCTGACACTTCAGCAGTTTTCTCTGGCTGTGATAATAAGGGATTAGCTGTTAAGAAGCCAGACTAATGATTTGGATAAAGGAGGGGTTGAATACAGGCCTTGCCTAGACGTTGGACCAAACTCAACTTGACAAAAATGTTAGAAGCAGAAAATGGTGATTTTTGTTTAATGTTTCTGCACATTTCAAGATTGGTCTGAACAAGAAATAGAAACTGTAATACATCATCCAAACTTCTTTTTTCATTCTTTCCTGCTGATGGCCCTGGAATAAAGCTTGCAATGTTCCCTGTGTGATTTCTTGACTTTTAAAATGTCTGGATGGAAGCCCAGAGGCAATATCCTAGCTGACATGTACTGGGTTCTCTTTGAAGCTGCCAGGCAAGTGGCACCAAGAGAAGGTATGTGTATTAAAGATTTAATATTCTCCTGTTTCCAGCCATTTGCAATTGGCATTCCTCAAATTCTCACTTAGTTTGCTACAAATCATACAAATCTTCACCCCACCAGTGAGCTATGCTTATGTATTATAGTTCTGAGTGGGATCAGAGCAGGCTACTCCTGTACCAGGTGCTGATAACCTGTTCTCATATTGAGACACAGATCTCTTTCCCAGTCCCCCATTTCCTTCTCCCCTTTTCTGCTGTAAATACAAAAGGCTAAAGAGTAGGCTGGAAATTGTAACCGACCCCTTCCAACTCGGATGATTCTATGAATTCAGAAAAGCTAGGAAGCCTCTTCTACAGTGAACACGTTACACGTGAATACGTACCTCTGTTCGGCCTTATCTAGGGAACTGCATTGCATATTGATTCACGGAGTGCATGAGCCTTCTCCAGCCCTCCCAGTACAAACACAACCAGACTTGAAACACAGTCCTGTTGGCAAATTGCTAGAAATAAAAGAGCTTGTACTTCAAAAATGAGTAAATGTTGGGAGGAAGAGGAGATGCAGCTTATTATGGTAGAATCACAAAAACAGTGTACCGCTGTTAGTTGTGAGGATATTTCTGTCTTCTCCAAGCCTTGCTTGTCAGTGCCAATGCTTTTAGCATACCTGACTCACCTGCATGCCCCACCTGAAATCTTCAAGGGAATCAAGCCGGAAAGTGAACACTGCACCATCAGTGAGAGAGGTATTGTGGTTAAGGGAGGCGCTAACTCCTACTTCCTTGTTTTCTGGGGAGAAGATAAACTCTATTCCCTTTCTGTTATTATCTGAACATCTTAAGGAAAAAAAAAAAAAGCACATCT
The DNA here is from genome assembly GCA_013399715.1 of Alectura lathami. NCBI lineage: Eukaryota > Metazoa > Chordata > Aves > Galliformes > Megapodiidae > Alectura > Alectura lathami. Next base: position 111,105 of record VXAV01001464.1, on the reverse strand, counting down.
GAATCATGGCTGATTTTTAATCAAGGTGTTACTTTCTGATAATCAATATAAGAGGTTGACTGAGTTCACGTAACACCTTAACAGAAAATGCCTGCTCTTACAAATTTTGAGTATTCTCATTTTCTAGGATTAACTGCTCCAGCAGCAGCCCTATATTTGCTTTGCTTATGTCTGAGAACAATATTGAGCCTTTCTGCTAGCTTCTTTGCTCCCTTTTCCCTCCCACAAATTTTTGAAGAATGCCACTCAAGATTATGAGATGTTTCACATTCTTCAAGCAGAAATTTGACACTGCTAATCCAAACAGCCAGACCTTTTGGTAATTAGTTCCTAGTGCAGAGCTCTCCGATGATCCAGCTGAACTATTGTGTAAAATACAGCTGAACATGACAGGGAGAGGGCCACCTTTGAAAACAAATCTCATTAAAAAGTCTAGTTTAACAAGCTGGTGACACACATTTCTCAAAGTAAATCTACAAATTGAAGTTGGGTTGCATGTACAAGCCTCGCTGTTCAGTTTGTCTTAGTGAAGCGGATTCATTTAAAATATACAGAATTTAAGCTTAGAATAAGGTGAAACAAATATACACATACCTTTGTACAGGCAGTCCACTCTTCTGAAAGAAAGTGAGATATTCTTGTTACTTGGTTAGAAAGCAAGCAAGCAATCTGATGTGAAAAAAACACTGATTCATTAAGAAATATACTATAAACACCTAAGCAGGGGCTAATTATTTCCACTGTTGTGGAGAAAGGAGCAGAACTCATTTGATATCAAGAATGCTTTCAATATGTGATGGCTGGAAAAATAGCTTTTGGTGTGTGACACAAAACTAACCAGAAAGTAAGGAGCTCTACACCTATTTGACACCATCTGTGTTCAGTGAAATGCGTGGGTGTTTTGCATGAGGACAGAGTCAAGCAAGTGTTTTAACTGCTTGTGTAAGTAGTGCAAGGTCTTTGCAAGTAGATCTGGTAGCAAAGCTGGCCTCTGCAGTGCCTTTCCCTTTCTCTGAAGTTATGGGGGTCAGCTGAATGGTAATTTGCTGCCAGGGAAAGGCGGAGAGCTAGCTCCTCCCTTGCTTCTTTCTCTTTACTGACTCTGGCACTCACTGCACCAGTTCCTTCTTCAGAAAAGGTTGCACAATTGGCTGCTTGCTTTTGGAGCTGAATACACAAATGGAGGGGGGCAATGAATGGCAGAACTAGGTAAGTGGAAGCAAAGAAAGGGAATAGGACCTTTCTTAAGCCCTAGGGTTTGCTTTAGTAGTAGCAAACCTTAAATTGGGTTCAGCTGTGTTGAGTGACTTCATTCATGATTATTGTGGGGTTACTAAT
>VXAV01001464.1:94517-106957 GCA_013399715.1 Alectura lathami | reverse complement strand
AAATACAAAAAGGTAAAAGATAAAAATATTTTTTTTAGTAGAAGTTAAGGAAATTGTTCTTAAATGTCTCAGCAGCAAAGTATTTGTAAAGAAAATGCATTGTAAAAAATTCCAGGAATATTCTACACACATGCAGAAAAATTACTGTATATGATTAAACTTACCAGGCTAGCCAGGTGAAGATTTACCACCTTCCAGAATGCTGCATCCTTTTCAAGTGCAATTAAATTTTCAACAAGTGCATGATTAACTGCATATTAAGCTTAGCAGCAGAGACAGCGTCTTCTCTTTTAAAGCCTCCTTACTGAATGCTGGTATAGGGAACAAGTTTTTCTTCTTGTAGATTTGTTTCTAGGGGATTTGTTTATCAGGTCAGACGGAAGTAGCTTCAGGAGCAATGCCAGTTTACAAATGGTAACACGATCCATACATTTTATTGAACTGAATTCCCTTTATAATTTTTTTTTTCATTTTCACATCGATAAGTTTGGCAAGAGAGATCTCAGTCAAGCATATAATAAACTGCAAGGACAGATGAAATGCCTCCACCCCTCCAATGACCCATTTTTTTGCTTGCCTTGATTCATTCATCTGGATCTAACTATGCATTGTTCATCCTTGATGGAAGAATAGTAATGATATATCCCTTGGTTACATTATTTACAATCAGATTTTAATTTTAGTAAGTGTGCTGTCTGGCTAATTCTGAATACAGTCAGATTTTAGCATTGGAGTACTTATGAAATCATCATAACATCCATAATTCATATGTCCCCTGTTCCTGGCACTCTTTACGTTTATGTGCAGCACATAAGCAGACTCATCCGCTGCCTAATTGAAATAATCTGAATGTACTTTATAGCTACTGACATGATTTTACATCCATGCATTCTTGTTTTGTGGAAGTATCTCCAAATTAGTACAGATCTGCTGGACCAGACCTTAGTCCTGCCCTTAGAATCCCTGTCCTAAATCCAACCTCAGCTTCTGAATGTCTAACCATTCAAATATTGCTTTTCTTTTTGCCTGCATGCAATTCAGAGGATGACAAAGGTGGCTGGGCAGGAAAGGACAGAGTAGTCAATTTGGTATCTGGGAAATTGTGTCTGCTTCAGAAAGATGATGGGCCTAAATTGTGGACTGTTGTTGGAAAGGTATATAATGAAGAGTAAGTATTGTCTAATTATTATTACTTTTTTTTTTTTTTTTTTTCCACTTTGTTTAGTTTTCTCACCTCAACATCTTCCTTGGTAGAAAACAGTTCTCTAATTGTTCACAGAACATCAAAGCGCATTTACATAAATTTTTCACTAGTGTCAGAGACAGAGTTAGGTCAGAGCTAAATGCAGGAGTGTTTGTTTGAATTGCTTAGGCAACACTGTGCTGGCTGATGGACTTCTTAGTAAGGTTCTCCTATTAGAGTTTTAGTTTGATCGCTGGGATTTTTGGGTTTTCAGAGCATGTCAGGTTATTTTCCCCACAAGCCACACCTAAGCAAATCTTTTCTTTAGTGAGGCCCACCAGGGAAGGGGAGGACAGGTTTTAATTTCTGCTTTCTGGTTTCCTTGAATTGCTAAGCTGCCAGGGACTTGCTGGTGAGTGGAAACCTGAGAAGCAGGGCTGGTTAAGGAACAGCTGATGATCAGAAGTCTATTTTGTGAAGAGGAATTTGGGTTAAAGAAGAGGACTGAATATTGGTTGGACTACCAAACTCCTTGATGTTTTCTGGCTGATGGGCTGTATAATGAGAAGACCCAAGAAGAGGTAGAATTTGGATTTGAGTTAGAGCAGGGCTTTAGTCCAACAGAAAGGTGTGAGATGTGGGATGGTGGCTTTGTCGTTAGACTAGTATGGTAGAAAGGGCTTTTGCTTTCTCTAGTGATTTGTAACACATCTGTTCTTGCAGAGCTTGCAGGTCTTGAGGTGGATGAGGTCTCAAGGCAGAGAAGTGAAGACATCCAGGAGGTCACGCGGAGGTTTTGCCTACTGTGACTGTGGGGAGTGTTTCAGAAAACCATATTGCCCTGTCCTACTTGCTTAGACTCCAGGAGTAACCAATCAACTGAAACCTTAAGATAGCAGGCCCAGGTAGCCAGAATACAGGGCTTGTCAGGATCTGGTGTCTGGGAGCTGCCCTCCACTTAGCCTATGACCTGCTTTAGAAAACCTTAATTTCCTTAGGATGCACTTTAGCTGCTGAAACATTAACACAAGTCTGAGAAACTGTGGGCTCCTTCCTTTGCTAGCAGTGGGAGGTTAAGAACTCCAGCACACCTCCCTGTTCATTAGCTCATCCATCTACTGACAAGAATATAGTCCTCAAGCTCCTCTGGGTTTTCTGGGGCTGAACTGAACCCTTGGAGGAGTTGGAATCATAGAACCATAGAATCATTAAGGTTGGAAAAAAACTCTAAGATCATCTAGTCCAACCGTCAACCCAACATCACTATTCTAACTAAATCTACAAAATCCTAACTAACTACAAAGATGGCTAGTGGTCTGGAACATTTTCCATACGAGGAAAGGCTGAGAGAATTGGGGCTCTTCAGCCTGGAGGAGACTGAGAGGGGATCTAATCAATGTATATAAATACCTGAAATGCAAGAGCTGAATGGACAAGGCCGGGCTCTTTTCAGTGGTGCCCAGTGACAGGACAAGGGGTGACGGAAAAAAACTGGAACACAGGAGGTTCCATACAAATCTAAGAAAAAAAATCTTTACAGTGAGGATATTGGAGCACTGGAATAGGCTGCCCAGAGATGTTGTGGAGGCTCCTTCTCTGGAGGTATTCAAGACCCACCTGGACGCCTTCCTGTGTGTCCTGCTGTAGGGAACCTGCTTTTGCAGGGGGGTTGGACTAGATGATCTCCTGAGGTCCCTTCCAACCCTTACAATTCTGTGATTCTGTCAAATCATGTCCGTAAGTGCCATATCTACACATTTCTTGAACACATCCAGGTGCAATGACTCCACCACCTCCCTGGGCAGTCTGTTCCAATGCCTGATCACTTTCTCAGAGAAGAAGTTTTTCCTAATATCCAACCTGAACCTCCCATGGCACAGCTTGAGGCCATTACTGCTTGTCCTGTCACTAGTTACCTGGGAGAAGAAGCTGATCCCTACCTCACTACAACCTCCTTTCAGATGGCTGTAGAGAGCAATAAGGTCTCCCCTGAGCCTCCTGTTCTCCAGTCTAAACAGTCCCAGTTCTCTCAGCTGTTCTCCATAAGCCTTGTGCTCCAGGCCCTTGACCAACTTTGTTGCTCTTCTTTGGACGCTCTCCAGGGCTTCAATGTCCTTCTGGTAGTGAGGGGCCCAAAACTGAACACAGCACTCGAGGTGCGGCCTCACCAGTACCAAGTACAGGGGGATGATCACCTCCCTGGTCCTGCTGGCCACACTATTTCTGATGCAAACCAGGATGCCTTTGGCCTTCTTGGTCACCTGGGCACACTGTTGGCTCATGTTCAGCCGGCTGTTGACTGTCGCCTCCAGGTCCTTTTTCTCTACATGGCTTTCCAGCCACTCTGCCCCAAGCCTGTAGTGCTGTTTGGGGTTGTTGCAACCAAAGTGCAGGACCCGGCCCTTGGTCATGCTGAACCCCATGCAATTGGCCTCATGCATCTATCTAGTCTGTCCAGGTACCACTGTAGAGCCTTCCTAACCTCAGGCAGATCAACACTTCCTCCCAACTTGGTGTCGCCTGCAGATTTATTCAGGTTGCACTCAATGCCTTCATCCAGATCATCAGTAAAGATGTTGAACAGGACTGGCCCCACCACTGACCCTTGGGAACACCACTGGACACCAGATGGATGTAACTCCATTCACAACCACTCTCTGGGCCCAGCCATCCAGACAGTTTTTATCCCACTGAAGAGTGCACCTGTCCAGGCCATGGGACCATTACTTGTGTTTTGGAGCTACCTCTCATAGCAGCCTGATAATTTAGGAGGTGCAGGAGGCCCAAAACAAAAGCTGTCCTCAGCTTCACTTGTGGGCATCTTTGGAACAAAAAACACTCCTTAGCTGGCTAACTGAACTGCACCTGTCAAAACCATGTCTGGGTTGGGGCTTAAGTGGGGCCAGTTGCTGCTGCTAGTGAATTCCAGAGAGTAAGGAGATGTAATGTAAGCTCTTCCTCCTACTTGTTTGTCTCCTAGTAGGTAGGCTGAGTTGACAATTTTTTTTTCCATCTTATTTTCCTTGTCTAGAAGGGTTGTATTCTAACTTGCCAGATGTCAGCTGTAGAAATAAAGAGGAGTTGAAACTCCAAATACAGAAGTATATTTATAGGTATGCAGTCTTTGAGGAACAAAGACTTAAGTATTTGTCCAATTTTCTGGACTTTAAGTAATGAGATTCTTCTACTCTTGAACTTTCGCCTCATGTTAACCAGTATCTTTTAATTAAATATAATGAAAAACTACCAGCTAGCATTCTTGCATTTACAAAAATCAGTTGTCAGGAAAAAAAAAAAAGTTAATTTCTCTCTTTGGTCTCTAGTCCCTTCCTATGCAAGAATTTGGTTCCATTGGGTTCCACTGAAGTATGCTAGGACAATAACCCATACCTAAGTCTTGGTAGCTGCCATGCAGGGTCCTTTTGTGAAGAGGCATTGAGTAAATGTTAGTAAAAGAAAGAAGTTGGATTGAGAGCTGAGCTCCGGGTTGATGTAAAAGTAGCCACACAGACTGAAAGTAACTGGGAACAAATAACTCATTCTTGCTGTCCAGCTTGAAAGAGCTGATATCCTGCTTTCTATATACTTAGCCCTGAATAACTCTTAACAGACTGGGGGCACAGATGTGATTCATATCAGCTGCAGCTGCAAGTGCTCAGCTCCTTTTGTAATCAGACTTCAGATCTCAAGTCAAGAACCCAGAGAATAAGGAATGTGCATTCAGTGAACTTGAGAAAAGTTCACTAACTGAACTTGTGAAAAGTTAAGTTTTAATGGTTTAAGCAATGCCACAAAAAAAAAAAAAGCAAACATGCAATAGATGGAGAGACATAATCCACTTCTCTAGGGAAACACACGAGACCTCCCTTTTCTCTCACTATGAGTGCCAGCTTCTGTTACCTCATGCTTTTCAGCTTTTGAACAAATAAAGAGCAGCAGCCCAAAGACAGCAGTCTCTTGAATGTCCTTGTACTGATTCACTCCCAGATCTAGGACATCTCGTACGCTGTGGAAGGGTTCCATCCGACATACAGCATCCAAGTGTGATTAAGACCTGTCATAATGTTAGAACTGTTAGAAACGGGGCAAGAAACTGTGCAGCTGGTGCAACAATCACTCTGTCATCTCAGCTGAAACTGCCTCCCAGTCTTTTCCCAAACAGGCCTAGAAGGAAACCAAAGGGGGTTTATGCTCTGGTACTTCCTTGTTTCTTGGCACTTAGCTTTGCAACCAAATGCCTACAGCTTCCTTCTCCCATACCTAATTCAAGAAAAAAGAAACAAAACTTCCTTTAGAGGAAAGTCTTGGCTTGTCCCAGAGCTGCAGGGTACAGTACAAGAAAATTCTGAACCTCTCAGCAACTGCAGACAGAATCCTTTTGAAATTTAGCAGGGGAGATACTGTTTACCATGTTCCCAAGGATTTACCTTAGCTAGATTTTGACAGATCTTCATAGGACCAAAATGAATTAAAAAAAAAAAAAAAAACAAAAAAAAACCTTTTTCCCAGCAAACTTTCAGATTACTAATCCAAAGTTAAAGTTATAAATGAAGACCTTCCCATTTTGTTATTATGGCACAGACATTTTGTTTCTCTAGATTTTCATTCAAAAAGACTAAACATTTTGCCTGAAAAGTTTCAAAAGCTTGAGTAATAGTATATGCCTGCTCTATGAAGTCTTTGACAAATGGTTAAAACCTTACAAAGCAAATGGGAACTTAATCATGACAGCAAGTACTGGACAACTTTATAATGTATTGCCAGTTCTGACTTTGTAATACGAGTACTTTTTAAAAATCAGTAAACAGTAATACTTCCACAGAAGTTAGCAAGAGAAGCAACATGTGTTCCCACTTGTACACAATGATCTCTGTAAAAGCATAAATTCTTTATATTTTTATATATTGAAATTCCTCTAGAGCAAGAGAAAATATGATCCATAGAAAAAAAAAAATCCTAAACAAAGCAAAATGTCAAAAGCAGCATTCATAGGAAAGCTCTCTAAAATACCATGAAAAGCAGAGATCTTTTCTGTTGTCAGAACCATTCTCCATGGAACTTAGCCATTTTTCTGCATAGCCAAAAATGAATGGAGAAAAGCCTCTTTCCATTCCAAAATCAGTGACACTCATAATGTCACTAAAAACCAGAGGGGATAAAAGGCAGATAATATTTAATTTCTCAAACACTCTTCCTTTTCTGTAGGAAACCAATTTGTTTGGTTTGCAGTTATCTGTAGTTTTTTTATTAATCTATTGTTATGTAAAGAAATAATGAAAGAGCATCTTTAAGGCTGAAGTAGGAGAGAAATGACTTGACAGTCTTGGCAAAACTTCACTCTACCTAATTTTGATCTGAGCCTAGTAAAGCGTTGCTTTGGGTAGGTAATATGTCTTAGCTTAAACACAGGTCACTTCCAGAGTTGAAACCGTCACATTTGAAGAGTATCTTCCAAAGAACAAATTGAAAAGAAAACATTTGTTGAGTACTATTGCACATAATATTATTTAGTTCCTAACTATATAATACGGCAAATCTACTGTTTTTAAGAAGCCTGTAGTCAGCTTTATTTATACTCCCTTTTAAGGTTCCAGTTGTATACTGAGAGTTTCTTTATGAATCCCTTGGGTGTCAGCTTGAACTTTAGTAGCTCTGTCACAACATTGATAGCTCTTAGCAATCTAGGTAATTGCCTTTCCTGTCAGACACTGTGCCTGGTTTTCACCTCTCAGCATTTAATCTAAAAACTCATTGTGCCATACAAATCAGAATATTGAAGCAAAGTTAGCAGACAACAGATCAGGTCTGAATTTTACCTGGAAGATCATAATGCTGCTGGCCAGATTTCTCCAATTTCATTTCACATTACTTAGAAAAGTGGTTTGTCTCATCCATGCTTAGACACGCACACATGTAAAACAGCCGTTCTCCAGGCCCTCTGCAGTCATTGTGCTTCATGGGTTAACTCATCTGACCTGTATTAGGCATCTGTTCTAGGATCCCCAGAAAACATTACTATTTTTTCTTAGTGTTTATTAGTTTTTAACATTAATGATAGATTTTGGGCTGCCTGATCCTCTGATTTGTAAGGCCATCGCTGGAGGAGTAGTGACTTTCCACCTGTGGCCATCGAAATTTTAAGGGACCTGTTTACCTCTAGACTTCCCTTCCAACTTGAACCATTCTGTGATTCTGTGAAGTCCATGGGGGCCTGGACAGGTTTCACCTTGGAGTGCTGAAGGAATTCAACAATTTACCAAAGGTCTTGAAAGTCTGGGGAGGTCCCTGCTGACTGGAAGCTACACAAAGTTATGCCGATCTACAAGAAGAATATGAGAGAATACCTAGGAAACTACAGTTTCCTGATCTCAGTACCAGGAAAAGTTATATTAAAGATTATCCTGAGTGCTATTGAAAGACAATTACAGAACACAGCTATTATCAGGCATAGTTAACATGGGTTCTTGAAGGGACAGTCTTACCTTAGTTATTTGATTTCCTTCTCCGATAAGGTCACCTACTTAGTGGATGAAGTGAAGGCAGTGAATGTAATCTCTGAATTTTAGTAAAGACTTTGATACCATCCCTCACAACATCTTTCTGAACACATTGGTCAAATGTGAGTTGAACAGGTTCATGCTGTTGCAGGAATAAAAATGAAATGAGGAGAACTGTAGTGTTCTGGCTGAAGGCAAAGCAACATTGACGTGACGAAAGGAATTACTTGGCAAACCACCAGTCAGGAATACAGAGCTGTTGATAAATGTTGTTGATTTTTTTTTTTTTTTTTTAACTTTAATGTGGTTCCCAGGACAGCTGTAATTAAATCGAAAGTTGCAGACATTTTCTCCCAGTAACCTTCATACATGTATTTTCCATATTTAAATGCAAAAGCTGTAGGCATACAAGTAACACTGAGCCAGAAGAATCCAGCATTCACATCACCACGAACGCTATTCAAGGCTCTTATGGTGCTAGGTATTGATTGTCCATCTATGGGATACATAACAAGATAAGGCTGTATGTGAAATAATACTTTTCCATTAACAATCCATTAACAAGCTTTTTTTTGCCCTAGGGATTTTTTTTTTTTTTTTTCCTGAGCAGCTCTCTTTGGCATACCACCAGTAAATGGAGTATTGGGAAGAAAAGATTCTGAAGCCCCCACACCCCTAGCATTGTTTTTTCGGCATTGGTTTATCCAGATAGATGAATTTAGTGGATACTCTGGTCCTGCCAAGACAAGACATGTTGTAAAGAATGACATCTGTGTCTGGTCACTCATCTGTGTTTTCCCACATGATAATCATAGTAATGAAAATGACAGGATTCCCATCAGAAAGCGACGGACATTTTTCCATTCTGTGCATGCTTTTTAGGACCTAATGTGCCGTGAGGGGAGGTTACTTTAGAACAACAACAAAAAAAGTGAAAATTATAAACTCAATTCTATTTCCGTGAAAATTCAAATTTATTATCCAAATTCAATATATATACCTATTTTCCAGCTGAAGAGCATATCAGTACAATATAAGGGCAAGTTAAAGGGAAATTTTGCTGCAGGTCCCTAGATGATTTCCAGATGTTGCTCTGGTATTGGCTGTGCAGAATGTTAACTCATCCTCTTCACAATTTTTTGATTCTATAGGACATATCAGCTCACTGTTTGGATAAGCAGACAGGGGATCATACTGTTTTAATAATAACATTTGAAACATTAAAAGGTGATGTTCACATGTTAGCAAGCAAATGCATGTGAAATGTGATTTTATAATGGAAGCAGAATGTACAAAGTCAGCACTGAACCTTAAACACATGTAAGATTGGGTGTTTGAGTGATAATAGTCAGCTCAGTTCAGCAAAATAACTGGAATTGCCCTGTGTCATCCTGGCTGAGGATTAGTTCTGTTTATTTGTTTAACTCAACCATATATGGTGTTATCTACATACAGTGTGGCTGACAGTCCTCAGAAGTGGGAACCATTGCTATGAATTTCATTTATAATTAGCAACACTTTTTTTCAGTGATGGAAGCATAGATCACTGTTTCTGATGGCTTTTCATGGTAATGATAGAAAATTCATCTCCACTATAAATTCATGAGAGAATTCATCAGTGAATTACCATGACTACACCCAGCCATATGGCCTATTTCTTTCAGTTTTAGCTTAAGGAGACAAGGTAATGGAAGAAAATAGGGATGGTATTTGTTATAGTGAAAATAGAGGTAAATGTATAATAGTTGTGGTATTTTGTCTTTCTGCCACATAGCAATTGTCTCACCATCCTCTTTGTAGCCACCTAAAATCACCTGGGAGTTTACTATGGTACAACTGACTTCATAGTTCATTTTGGTGTTGACAGTCAGTAGATTATCTGGTGACTGCAACTTAACAGAAAAACAAGCAAAGTAAGGCAGCTTTTTGATAGATTCATCCTCACTATGGCAGAGCACCCCGTGACTAATCCATTGAAAGAGCCCTGTGCTTTACATCATGAACATATTACTGTGTGATCACCCCTACAAATCTCCATCCTGCATCCACGTGTTCTGCAGAACAAATCCAGAGGTGCTACCACCTATCAGAGAGCATCACAAAACCAGGCAGCAATTTCCCTAGAGTTGGAAGCACTTTCTTGGTTTTCCTTGTAGCTGTGCCTTTGATACGTTAGAAATAGTTCATGATTTTCCACTGCAATGGAAAAATCCACATTCATTGTCTCAATGAAATATTTGTATACATTTCTGTATTTTAGATCATTTGGTAGCACACCCTGATAAGGTATAGTTATAGTTACAAATTACTATGAATAGCAGTTTCCATGGACTTGATGTCAGCTATTTTGGTAATCAGCACATCCAAGTGATTTATACATCCCTCTTAGGAATATGGCTTGGAATTTTAGCTGTGTTGCTTAGACCAGAAATGCACCCACCCCCTCACACACATGTTAATCTATCAGAGGGATTAATATGGTCACTATTTAAAGATCAGTACAATTGCAATTCTATTGTCTTCCATTGCAGAAAGAATGACATATTTCAGAGTATAATTTCCTAAATGGGTAAATAGCAGTGTAAGTACAACTAGTCAGTTTGCTTTTGCTCTGGATTTTCTTTTCCTTCAAAAGGTGTCGTGGTTACAAAATATTTTTGTATTTGACCTTTACTGAAGGTCAGAGTTTTCCAGCTGGACTCAGGTTGAAAAACATATCCAAAGAGATGAGTAAAACAACACAGATACAGACGGGTGTGGTTCCTCATGGTAGATATCAGGCAGAACTAAAGACAACAGTTTTTATTAAAAATTATGAGCAATGTCAATAAACAAACTTACAATCAATTATCAAAACAGTAAATAGAACTCAACTGATATCCATACTCACAAAGTGTTTATCCTTAATGTGTAAATTATTATTTTTCAGAAGAATAATACCTCAAGTGGACAGCTGAAATACTAAGAAAGAAATGTTGCCTTTACTTTAAGTGGAAGTCTTGTGTATGTGTTCAAAACAGAGAAAATGCAGAACTCACCATATCTGTAAAGTGGTAGGCTTGCAGTATGTAGATCTTTGTTAAAACATTGGGATAAGAATTTCCCATTTGTTTTTAAATTTGAAATATTCTGATAAATTAGTAGGACATTTGTTTAGTTATTTCTTTGGAATATTGGTAGATCAACAATGGTCTCACAGGCAATTTTCACATACTCTGAGCAAAAAAAAAGTGGTTGCTTTCCACTGTGTAAGAGCGGAAATACTTACTTCAGTGACATTGGCGGGGGTCTTGTCGTTAAAAACAGTGAGCTCTGAGATCTTGTGTTCACAATAAGGTCTTAGAACTAAATTCACCAGTGTAACATGACTTTTATGCATTCTGGATGGTGTTCACTCCATCCGTCTGCTAAACAAGACCTCTCGGGACCCTGCCAATCCTTGCCTCTGAAAGGTGCCTTGCTTTGTGCTAGGATGGAACATGAATCTGGGGCTAATGAAGGCCCATTTCTGGGACTTTCTGCTTTTCATGAGATATAGGGCTACACATTGGCTGGATTTGTATGATCTGAAAGAGTCTGGGCCTTGTGCTTCGTTTCTGAGGGAGAGTGATCCTGGATCTGTGGAGCTGCCAGGCTGGATGCTTCCTAGCCCAGCTTCCTGTGAATGTATCAGTCACTAGAATGTCTTACCGCTATGTCGTCAGATCACTACATCCTTCTGCTTTCAGTTCTACCATATTTATTTCATACCTCACTCTTTCAGCATGTTAGCTTTTAATACATAATGTGAACTGATAAAAATTTTGGCCAAATTAAATTATTTTTCATGTCTAGGGCTGAAATTTGGAACTCTGAGAAACATCTTTAAGTGCCTTAAGATTTCAGAGGCCAGAAGCAGTCATTTAAGCAATCATGGGATATGGAAATGTTATCTTAACAAAATATTTCTGCATTGCTGAACAGTCTATCTTGTTGAACAGTTCTTCCTATATACCTCTTTATTTCTGTATTATGAGGAACCTTTCAATATAGAAAACAAATAGAAATATCTCATGAGTGGTCATTCCTGAAGAAACCTCTCTCTAAAAAGTTATGATACCTGAAAAACTTTCTTGTGAAATTTTCCTTCCAAAGAAAGCCTTTCTTCTGCAGGAACTAAGAAGTACTTCATTTGAAAAGGGTGGCAAGAAAACAGACTTTACTAACTTAAACCGTAACATATACCTTCTTTAATGGGAATTTTTTTTGAACGTGTCCTTTAGCTTTTCTCGAATGTTACCTAAGTGGGTCTCAAAGTTGTCTCCATCAGATTGACTCAATAGTTATCTAACAGTGCCTGAAAGCTGTTTGAAGCACAGTCCAGTTCTAGCTCATCTCATGAATAAATTTTCCTGTCAGTAGATGATGCCATCTGCAGCATGCCAGCACCATTTTCATCTCTAAAAGAAAAACAAGTCTATTTAAACTGCCAAAGCAATCAGTTACAATAATGGAAAGGAAAATAAATAATATGACGTATTATTTAAATGCCTACCTACTAGTGTAAGTGCATGTTACAGTAACATGTTTAGACAATCCACTGTATTAACACCATTAAATTTATCTGAAACAGATGAAAAGACATTGTGCTTGAAAGCTGTGTGGAATCTTTGAAAACCAATGAATTAAAGAAAAAACTGTTTTTGACCTAAACTGAGGCATAGTATTAAGTTCCATTTATTTAGGATCAAAACCAGGGGAACAAACCAGCCTTATGGACC
>VXAV01001464.1:64566-85660 GCA_013399715.1 Alectura lathami | reverse complement strand
TTGAGGCTATGCGTTTTGGAAAGGAGAAAGCTTTCTACCTCTGTTGTTGGTTGTCTAGAAAACGCTTCCGTGTCCCTGCTTGGAATGGTAACCACACTGATAAACTCCTTTTGAAACGCAGGGAGAGGGAGGGATGAAGAGAGGTATGACAGAGTCTTCCACTGGTAACACTAGGAGAGTCTTTTTGTCTTGTCCTGGGCAGATATATATAAGGGTAACTATCTTGACTGCATACAAACGAGCTGCAAATGTATGCCGTTTCTTTTATTATTGTTCATATTCTAGCAGGCCCAAAGTAGTTTCAAAGCATGGCTGGGCTACCAAACATGTTAATGTGATTAAAAGACATCCTTGTGGGACAGATTGTTTTGTTTTAGCTCTGTCTTCCTCCCAGCATCCAAGAATGCTATGAACTGTTTATGCATCATGTTTTTGGCTAGCTGTTTGCCTAAAATAGAGCTTCAGTGGGATGGCCCTAACCACGCAGGGGCCACTTGGTTTGTCTGTAACCCCTCCATACCCTCACATACTCGTTGAGAGGCAAACAAAAATTATAGATATTTCAGATGAGCTGATTTAATGGAAACACTGCCTCCTTGTTTCACAAGTACATATGGTTAGTTTTCCAGGAACTGATTGGCAGAAATCATATTATTTTGTTTTCCTTTGGAATTATTTTCTTGTATCTTCTAAAATACAATGGCACGTTTGATACTACCGTTTGATACACAAACTCCTGTGCATGTGTGTCATACATGCAACTGGGAGTAAGCATCCCTTTGTACCCTTCAAAAATACAGTAGTTTGTATTGTTAAAAGAGTGCTAGAAAAAAGCATAGACCTTCTTCTACACTTGCTTACCCATTATACTTCTGCTCTGAATACTTTCCACCAGGAGACAAATTAAGGGCTTTGGTAGTACGCAAAATAATATGGTTTTCAGAAAGAAAATTCCAGACTATATGATCGTGACTTTCTACTGACTTCCATCATGAATAATAGCCCTTTGAAAGCACATTTGAGCCACTATTCACACTGTTCTCAGTGTAATTCATGTGTGAGCACAAGGCTTGGAGTAAGAAACTGACATGTGGGAAAACTCATCAGCTTGATAGACTATGCATGATTCCTTGAGATAATAATACGATTATGGGTCAGAAGGACTCTTCCAGGAGTTTTTTATCATTTAGCTGTTGTCCAAGAACTCTTTAGTAGATGTTTTGTGTCTGTTTCATGATTTCAAATTAATGATAAAATTAATAAAGTTTTAAGTACTGCTGTTACTATTAGTACATGAGATGCCAAACTAACCAACTAGATGTCTTCTTTATAGAGAAATAAAGAAGACAATTGCTATGTTATTTTGCTAATATGTGGTATTTATCCACAGTCAGGTCTTCTGCTTTAATACATATCTGTAGTTGTCTTATTGAAACTCCAGCATATTTGAGACTATCTAAATGTGATTACTTTAAATGTAAATTCTAATCTCTTCTATAAAGGAACCTTCTCTGAAAATCTCCAACAAATTCTGAGGTCTCTCTTTCTAGGAGAGCTTTAGCCTCTGGTAACATTCCTTTGAAGATTTACGCTATCTTTATTTTAATCACATGCCACTGACCATGCCATTTGTTTAAGCTTTTAAGCCTGAAATAACATTCTGTTTTTGTCACTCTCATATTAAACTTGGAATGGCTGAAACACTAGTGAACAGTGCTATTCCATTGAATGCCCAAGGGAGAGACATGGAAAAAAACACTGCATGCTCCAAGAAAGCAATCAGAGGTCAAACAGTTTTCATGGGAGACAAACTACATGGCCAGGACAATCCTGGCCAATTGTGGGTTACAAAATCTCTCTTGAGATTTTATAATGGCCAACCACTGTATTGGCTTTTCACTTGTACATCTGTTCATGGGTGTGGATATCACTCAGAAATGTTCTTTTCTTTGAAGGTTTTTTGTACAAGAAATCATGGATAAGATGCCAGGATGCTCTGTCTGAATGGACGTGCCATGCCTCTTGCAGGCTTGCTTCCTCTCTTCATGTATACAGCACACAGATTCTTGGTCTTAAGCTTCTCCACACAGCGGGCAATTCTCTAGCATGAACCGTGTTTTGTACACACATGAGAAACAACGTGATCTCTGCTGAGAAACAGGATAATATTAGGATAAAGATGTGGAGGAATTTGAAAGCAAGTTATCTTGTCTACATAAACACAGCCTGTTTATTAGTTCTGAAGCATTTCTTGTTTCTGCTTCTAATTCACTCAGTCCCTTCTATTTTCATGCAAACCCATGATTTCCTAGCTTTTTTTCCCACACTTACTAAAGAAGGTACTGCAGCCTGAAGTTATAGCTGAGTTCAAACTTGAGCAACTGTTACTGAGAGTAGCTGTTTAAGGCAAATCAGTCAGAAATAATTTCTCTCTTAAATACTGGCAATTTCTGGGTCCATGTTAAATCACACCTCTTTCTCTTCTATCTTTCTGTAAGTCTGGACTAGTGTAACATCTGTAATATTTGTCATGATATTCACCTAGTGAACAGAGGTGGGACTTTTCTTTTGGAAGTCAGAGTTGTGGACAATAAGCAGCTGATTAGTGGGATGGCTGCACTTTTTGACAAGTAGCCACTGCTCTGTTGTATAATTCTGGAAAGCAAAAAAGACCCATGTATTAGAGTCAAGTTTTAAATTTCTCCATGCCTTCATGTACAGAAAAGCATTACAATTTAAAGTAGTTCTTAAATGAAAGCTGGAGAAATCATAATGGGTTTTTGTTCTTACTGTAGGTCATGAAACCAAATAACCCCCCAAAAGGAGAGAAAGACATTGACTTTACAGCAGTGCAGTTCCTGGGATGTGTTATCCCAGGATAACAAAGAGGACTTTGAAGGTGAATTGTAAAAAATTAGCATACTATGACATGCATGCTCCTCTTCAATGATCAGTTTTCTCCGAAGCTCATTTCTTATCCTTGAAAGGATAAGAAATTATCCTATCTTATCCTTCCTTATCCAAACTATAATGTTTGAGAGCATACAGGTATGAGAAATATATTTCTCTGGTTTCACAGCAGAAAAATCTTACATCCACACTGAGTGCCATTTCTACCTTGTCAGTAGCTCTGGCCACAAAGTAATAGAATTAGATTTCTGTTTCTTTGTTTGCAAGTGTAAACCTTTTTAAGGAGACCTGTTGAGAAAACATTTCATATCCTGTATTTTGTCCTATGAAACATGTTTTTATTCTTAACTACATAAACATTCTTGTACAAGCGTGTAGGTAACACCACCCAGCAAATACCCAGTTCAGACCACACAAATGGTTGGCAGAGATTCATAAATGTGACTTTGTGCAATGCTGACATTTTCAGCATCTCTATCCCACACCTGGTCCCTGGGCTGGCACCGACATCTCTAGATTAGAAGCTTGTAATTGAATATACAAAAAAGGAGAGATTTAGGTATTTCCAGCTGGGATTTGGAATAAGAACAGGAAGTGAAGGAGATTGAAGGAAAATACTTGAAGTAACCATAGGAAGTGCTGAAGTTAGAGGTACTGTATGCCTAGTCTTGCTAACAGATTTAAGTACCTACCTGCAAGCTCATACTGAATCTTTTGTGAGGGAAGAATCGACTCCAAATTTGCTCTGGGGACATGAACACCTAACATTGTCACTTCTCTGTTATTGGGTTCCTAACAGGGAGAAGAGAGAAGAGAAAATGTGAATGGCAAGGCTGATGAATAGGGCATTTTCCCAGGTACCAAGGATATTTCTGGTTTTGGTCTCAATCGCAGGCATGCTTCTGCCTTCAGAATCTCTGTTTAGAAAAACAGGAAAGCAAGAAATTGTTACTGGGCTCTGAGGAAAGAAATTTGGTATGTTTTTTTGCCTGAGGTCAAGAAAGAGAAACTTTGCATTTGATTTCTTGTTCATTACATAACAGATTGAAAAGTTTGCTTGATATGGAGGGCAGAAGGAATTGGGGATTTGGTTTGGGACTCAAGATAAAGAGACTATATTTTCTCAGCTTTTCCTGCCTTTACTCTTTGGCAGAGAACTAGTTAAGAAGAGAAGAATTGTATAAGAAGAGAAGTTTGTTTGTGGCAGGGGAGGAAAATTAACACTAGATTTGACTGGTGTTGCCATTGATATTTTACATGGAGCTCTAATGAAATGCCCAAGTGTGTGACTAAAAACCCTACTCTAAAAGAACAAATCAGTCTGCGTTCTGGCTCATTAAGCAGTTCATTACATGTTCAGGTAAGCTTTTTCCACATTTGGTTGTTTCTCCAGAAATTAATGATTGTCATTAATTTGTTTTCTGTCCATGTGTCAGGGACTCCATGCAATTTTTTGGTTGTATTTTTCTAGTAGAAAGAGCTCGTGAAGTTTGCTCTGTTGTATCCCACTATTGTTAAAGAGCTTTTGTTGGCTTTACCGGAAGGCCAAGCCCACAAGTTGAAAGTCTTGCTTTTAAAGAAAACAGAAAGAAAGAACTTAGATCTCCTATAAAAATCCACCCAGTCAACCTGTTAAATTTTCCAGGTACATGTGGATATTACATCCATGATATAGAACAAAACAGTGTGGAGTTCTTGTCCCTTGGCAGCAGTGTCCCAGAACTCCACCTTTAATTCTGGCTTGCTAACAGTGTTAAAAACAAACAAACAAACAAAAACCAAAAACCTGAAACAACCTGACAAAGCAGAAGCTTTAAGCCTTCTAAAGTTCCAAAGATTTTTGATTTTTTTTTGAGACTCCAGTAGAGGCACTACACAGAATTTTTCAGTTCCTAAAGAGAGCACAGAAACTCCACGTGAGGCCTTGTCATTACTCTAGATGGGTCACTGCAACAAAACTGGTCTGTAGTAGGCTTCACTGAGCTCTGTGAATGCTCTATGAATCAGTTTTGTTGTCACTACTCTGAATAGTTTGAAGCCCTGGTTCAAAAGCTCACTCTTTTTCTTGGCTGGAAGCAAAGTTAAAGCCTTCACTGGGGAAATCATACTGCTGGGTAATGAGTTAAAAATACTGATTTATCACATTTGATACATTAAAAACAAACTAAGAAAATGTATCTATGTCAGATTTAAAGTGCAATTTTCAGAATTATAAGAGAAGTGAGTTCAGAGGGACTCCAGTACCTGCCATTCCCAGTTGCCTACCTCTGTATCTTTCACTAGAGAAGGGGGGCTTCTGTTTCTCTCATCTCTAATACTCTGTGTGTATTATACTGGAGAACTGACGAGTAAATTGTGGGTTCCAGATTCAGATCAGGGACTCACTGTCTAAATGCTTGTATCTAGTTTGTACATCTATATTGACAGAATAGGCAAAGGGGTTTTAGTTTGGCTTCCTGGATGTCAGACAACCCTGTCAGCCCTTCTGGTCTAGCTGCTGGTCAAACTGGATGCTGACTACCTACAGGTCCCGGGATAATGGCCACTGTGTCTCCACAGCACTGAGCCCTTAAGGGAGGAAAGAAGGAAAAAACAAGTGCCTTAGCTGAGGAGTGACAGAGCTACAGAAACATCTCCTCCATCGAACTCTAACTCATAAACAAATGTTGGAAGAAAATCGCACTCTAATACTTTGTATTAATCAAGTTACTTCTCTGAATCAGGCATCCATCCCTCATGGATGGATTTCCAAAATGATGGTTCTACTGGCCGGATGCTTCATTTTTTAATTTTTGTTTCTTCTTATTATTATATTTTGAAGGACAAAATAAAATACACTTGCAATCAACAGAAACTGTTACAGCTTTAATTACCTGTAGACTCACAGGGTGACAAACTAACATGTAACAGAATATTAACTCTGGCAAGGCTACCTCACACGCTCCAAAATATGATTATGTTGTGTCACTACTGAAGGCGTCCTTATGTTACGGTAGATGATGTACAAATGTACCAGGAAAACATGATTGTATCTGCAGTGGGAACTTAAAGCCTCTGAAAGTGAGAACATTCTTTTATTCCTGCAACAATAGTGCTGAGGGTCAGTTCTTGCTCTTTGCATATGAAGTGCTTCTGAGAAGCATATGAAAGAGTGTTTTAAAAATGCTCTCTCTTATATGAGGTACTTCACAATATCAGCTCAAGTGTCTCTTGCTTTCTGATAAGACGAGTGAGTGATATGCAATACTGAAGGAACAGTGGAAGCAGTACAGTCCTTGATTCAGGCTTTCATGTTAAAATGGAGATAAAATGCAAATGTCTATTCTGCTGCTGTTTTCATTAAATCACAATGATAACACTGTTAAGCTGAGTAGGAAGTCACTTTATGATGGATTTTATTAATGGAATATGGTAAAGATAGATCAGCTAGATAATTCCTTTTTTTCCTTGGAAAATTGGGAGACACTCTTAGCAATATATATATATATTTGTAATATTACCTATTGATAAGATGATAAATAATAAAGCTGTGTGTTGTGGTGTAGTGCAGTAATTTAAGATTCATGGCCTGAGTTAAAAAGAATCTTTTAAATGAAGAGATGATTGGGCTCAATATTACCCCTAGGGTACATTGCTGGTCACTGGCTTCCAGCTGGACTTCATGCCACTGATCAACATCCTCTGGGCCTGGCTGTTCAGCCACTTTTCAATCTACATCACTCTTCTAGCCCAAACTGCATCAATTTTGCTACAAGAATCTTATAGGAACAATGCTGAACCTCGCTGCAGTCAATGTAGACAACATCCAATGCTCTCCTCTTATCTACCAAGCCATATGAGAGTATCTCCAGCAGGTGCTACTGCTTTTAGCAACAATACCTGTGCTTCACCTTGAAATCATCAGCTCTTGTCTCATACCTTCTCTTTCTGGTTTCCTCATCTTTTAGATAACATTCGCATAGAATCACAGAATCATTTGATTTGGAAGGGACCTGTAAAGGCCATCTAGACCAGCTCCCCTGCAGGGCACAGGAACAGCTACAGCTGGATCAGGTTGCTCAGAGCCCTGTTCTGCCTGACCTTGAAGGTCTTCAGGGACAGGGCATCCACCACCTCTCTGGACAACCTTCTCTCCTCCTTAAACCCTCCACTTCCTCTTGTGAGACAGTCTCTTGCCTTCTTTGCCATGAGAATCCCTAGCACAAAGCCAGCCTATGAGTGAGGGTCCTGACTCTCCATTTTAAGGAGCCTTTTACACAAAAACAACACCAAAATTTATGTTATCTTGGCTTCCTGTCACCAGTGGAAGGAAGAGCTGTGTTTTGCCACTGCAATTCCTCTCCCACCTCGGTAAAATGCTGCCAGCCTCATACAAAGGTATGCATAGATACTTCTCTCCCAGAGGCACAGATCTGGGAAAGGTAAGATCGTAGGGAAGGACAGGGAAAGACAAGGCAGAGGATGAGAGTGACAGAGTTAAGAGATCAGAGGATCAGGGTGACAGGAACAATCACATCGTTTTTGGTCAAGTATGGCATGAAAATGTGTGAGGACACCCATGCCATGGTTTTCTGGAGATACAGGAGGCCTCAAGTGCTCCAAAAACAGCACTCCAAGGCTGGAAGCATCCAAGCATTAGGGGCACTTGGTAGCACTGCATGAATCAGGTGCTCCTGATGTTCTCCTCTGTCTGCAGCCACCCCTTGGTACTCTGGGTAAGGTACAGAGGGTCTCCTGCAAATACACCCCTCAAAGTGATGCATGTGGGAGCTGCTAGGAGGCTGTGGCAGGAGGAAGGAGAGACAGCCATTCTCTAGCATTCGTTTACAGTTACCAAATCATGCTCTGCCATTGCATGCGTAAAGGACAATCTGTCAGAAATCTCTTCCCCATACAGTTACTCACGTAGCATGGCATGATCCCATCTGACCTTTTCCTTTGAGAGGTTTAATCCATTTTGCTTACCAGTCTCTCTGCCAGACAGATTTTTCCTGAGATCCAGCTGCTTTTGTACCTCTCTTCTGAGTTCAGCTTATTAACAGTATCTAAAGGACTGAGCAGTTAAAGATACATTTAATTCAGACTTTTTGTTGTTGTTGTTTGTGATTTGGATGTGTGAATCCTTGCAATGCTAGAAGTGATTGTAACCTAATATCAGCTGGAACATGCCTGTGTGTGTCACTCTGCAGTAATAGCATTGGCCTATATCTGCAAAAGCTGGTTAATGCTCAAAGGATAAGATTAAAATAAATGTTTGTGAGAGTAGAGCTGAAGAAAATCTTGTAATAACAGCACATGGGGGATGTATTCACATATAATGTTGCAATAGCACTTTTTACTAAATGGCTTTCTTTTGTTAAATAACTTTGTGCTCAACAATGATCTGATTGAAAGGATTAAATAGAATCTTAGACTCTGTGATTGCATTTTCTTTAGACACCCTAAATCACAGCAATGGTAGCATCAAACAAACAGAATGATTCAGACCCTCTGAGTCATGAGATTTAATAAGAAAGACCCATTAAATGCAATATTGCCTCCCAAAGAGCTTCTCCTACACTTCAGGACAGCATCACATACCCTTCCTCTGTCAGCTTGGATGAGAATTCAGTACAGATCCAATGTGCAGTTAGCGCAGGCAAGCCTACATCTGTCTGAGGATGACTCTGCTCAGAGTGAGGCTTCAGGATGGGACTGAGTCAGTCGGAGTGCCCCGGAAGATGTCAGTCCTGCCTTTGCTGCCCTGTCTCCCGGCACACATGAAGTCATCTTGCCCTGTCTCAGCCCAATGGTCCAGCCAGAGAACAGAACTGGCTGGGGCTTAATGAGCTGAACTGCCTCACTGAGACAGCGTCAATTGCCACAGCAGGTAGAAAGTAGGGAGAAGTCCTACCAGGAATTGAGGTCTGGGAAGAAGAGCCACTCCCTTGACAGCAGCAGGCTGTTAGACCATCGTCTCCTACCAGGGCACTTCCTTTCTCATTGTACCTGATTCTCCAAAATCTCAGGTCGTCTTTTGCCCTCTGCCCTGTCTCTGGCCACATTCCCTGTCCTTCTCCTCCTCCTGACAGATCTTGTGTCCCATTCACACCAACCCAGAAACTTATTACCTTCTGCTGAGGGCAGTCTAGCTTCAGCCGCAGAGGGAAGCCTGGGAAATGGCACGTCACTTTGGCAGGGGGATATCATTCTTCCAACAAGTCAGAGATGTTTCTCGTGCTGTGTCCCGCTGCTGTCTGAATAATCCCTCCCTTGCAGTAGTTGTAGATCTCTCAGTTGTTAAAAACATCTTTCTCCCGATGGATGTGGGTTTCAATAGTTGTGTCCATGGGAAACCCAGCAGCCAGGTTCGTAGTGCACAGGCCTTTGTCATGGTCACAGAACTGTCACAGGTGAGCCCTGCTCATCCTCTGAGGAAACCTTTCCCACTGGAAGTGCCGCCACTTTGACTTGTCTGGCAAGCTCTTGGCTCATGGTTGCAGTGATCTGGTAACCAGCTCACAGGGGCCAGAGGTTCAAGGCTGAATGTCCCTATCCTAGGCCACTGGTGAGAATTCAGAGTATATTAAGAGAAAATAATGACTTCAGCTGTGGTACTCTACATTAACCTCACAAAATCAGACAATACTCAAGCAAGCAAATAGAAACAAAATTTCAATTACGCTATTCATTTTAATCAATGTATTTATGAATCTCTACTTGTCTATCTCATATAAACATGTCCATTTTTTTTTTTTCTCATCCATTTATGCAGAAAAGCAAGAAATGTTTCATGATGTCAAACCTTTTTCTTTGCAGAATGCCACCTGAAATACCATAGCCTCTTGGCAAGACCAAGAGCTGGTCAGTGGCAATGAATATGCACCATAGGAAGCATAGCGTATGTATCCACTTGCCGGTAGTCCTGACTTCATCACTGACTGCTCTGTGCCCTTCAGCAAGGCACCTAGTCTCTCTTCATCACAGTTCTTCACATAATAGATGGAGATAATAACCTTAGCTCCAGAGTAAATAGGATGATGATTTAAAGATCAAAAATGTATGAAATGGCACTGTATTGCTTTTACTTGCAACGATTACAAAGCATTCTGCACATTACACTGCAGTCAGCACTAAAAGCTTCAGATTTCTAATGACTTCTTTTAAATGCTTAAAGTTCAATACTTGTGTAACACATGACCTATTACTGCAGTCACTGACATTTGGGGAAGTTCTCCCTTCTTTTAATATATAATTTTGGAACTATGCTTTCTCCAGCTGGAAAATCTCCTAATTAGGGAGTTTGTTTTTCCTTTAACAGTCCCCACAGCAATAAGGAAACAGAGACCAAATATCCAGATTAGGTTCAAGATGCAACAACATATCAGAAGCAGAGGAGGTGATGGCACAGTGCCACCAGTAAGAGAACAGTACACCAGTTACAAAGCAGGAAAAACAAGCAGAAAGCATGCCAGCTTAGGAGAATTTCCTTGCTGTGCCTTCAGTTTCCAAGCCATACATTAGAAAGTGTCTTGGCAATTATTCCAAAACTTCAGGTATGCCTCTTGTAAGAGCCTCTAAAAGTTTTTACTTACCTAATAATTCTGAATACGTATTTTTGATGGTAAAAAGATGACATGTATAACAAGCAGTCCCTCTGTACCTGCTGAATGGAGCCTTGTGCTTGTAGGGTCATCACCCTTAGTCCAATACTAGGAAAAGCACTGCATGATTTCTTTCAGTTTATGAAACACATCTGTTCAAAAGCCAGTTCCAGTTGTTTGAGACTGTCCCTTCCCACTTTTTCTCTAGGAACAATGTATTAGCTAGGAAAAACATTGTGTGTGAGAAGTTACCTTCCCTTGGCATATATATTTTTCTGTGTTTCCATATGTCTACTTTTACATGATTAAAATTGACAAGTTTTAGCAAATGCTTCCTGACAGAAGAATTATTTACATGGGAGTGAACCAAAGCAATAATTGTTTTATTTCCCACTGAGACCATGCGGTTTTCTGTAAAAACCTGAACCAAGGGCAGAAACACCACTATATAATGAGTTGAAAAATAACTTTTTGCAAGCCAAAAAGCTTGAATAAATAGCTTACTTTCAGCACAGAGGCTATCCCATTTTAACAGGTCTTTTGACAACTACCTGCCAATAATAAATTATTATGATATTGTAGAAGTCCTAACACAAGAAAAAAAGCAATAAATGCTTAATATTTTATTTTCATTTGTTGCTAATGAAATCCCTCAGTCAGTATGATGTCAGAAAACACAGGAATGAAACCACTCAGAATAAAGCTGATGAGTAAGTAATATGTGCAGCTTTCTGCTCCACTGAGGAGCTGTTCTAATGCAGTTTTCCAGGTGTCAGTCTGCTGATGAATTTGATCTCTTTATAGCCTTGCTCTGTACGTCCGTATTGTGTAACTTTTCCTTTGCAATTGGCCAAGCTGTTTCTTGGAGTCGTTCTGCAAACCGGGCTGTGGCAGTGCCTGGTGCTGCCCTGTGTGCCCGGATACTCTTGGTGGGGGGCTGCTGGCACTGGTAAACCCTTTTGCTCACGCTGCCACCTGTCCCCCTGAGCTCGCGCTGTTCTGCCAGGTTGTACGTATTGTTCCCATCCTATCTCTGCACCTTGGTTTCTCACTTCTGTACTACGCCAGCCTCCCCCAACTGTGGTCACAATTGGTAGCGAGTCATGAGGAGATTCGAAGGAGGTCATGAAAAGGTACAAAGGAGACTGAACAATGCTGGAAGATGTAGATTTAGTTGGCAGCAGCGTGGTACTTCTCTGGGTGAGGAAATGAGTACTTATGCTTACATCCAGTAACGACAGCCTGTTCTTCCTCTCCTGAGCCGGAGGAGCAGAGCTTCTGCCAGCTCAGAGGGAGCAGAGGGACAAAAGGAGGTGCACAGGAAGGCATCTGAGACACAAAAAGAAGAATCCAGAGAGGTGGTGGAGTGTCATATTTCCAGAAAATTTCAGAAAAACTGCTTGAAGTCCATAGCATTTTTTGCACCATGAACTACTGAAAATTCCCTCTCTGCTTATCACTTCCAAAACAGGGAAAGGTTTTACAAATGGAAAGCAACAGTATTAATGAGAAATTGTTTTCCACCTATCGCTGAGTTCCTTGGTGTACGTTATAGTTTGTCTGCTTGACAAAAATCAAGCTCTGCAAGGCAGGGTCCAGAGGTTCTATCAAATAGGACTCATAAACCTAATAAATAGTACTAATAAAACAGATCTAAAAAATAGGTCAATAAAGATGAAGTCATCTGAGTGCTCTCGAACTGTAGTTTTATGAGCTTATGGTCTGAAAACAGACCTGTTGTGCCATGTTCACCACAGTCACCCGCAAATCCCTGACTATTCAGAGAGGTCTATAAGTACCTATATATAAGTACCTTGTATATATAAGTACCTTATAAGTACCTATAAGGTCTATAAGTAGCGAGGCAGAGGCTGTCTCCCACTCCTTGCATGGATCCATAATGCACTCTCATAAAAGCAAGAGGAATATGGACCAGAGTCAAGACCACCATCCCTGTTGCGGCCCACAGTGGGATTTCCAGAGCTTCACACAGTTTCATTATGGCTCCTTTTTCAAGGCAAGGAAAATCCTGAAATACTAATAACCTTCCCATTAATGGTACTATTTCATTGTGTTGTGTTTAAATGAACGTGTTTCATTCATTTGTCTCTCTCTACTATTACTATTATTAAAAAATAATAGTGTAAGCCACCTAGCTACATTGTGGAAGCAGAGATCACAGCATAGACCTCAAGCCTTGAATTGCACCAGGATTAATCAAACGCTGTCTTCTTTTTGCGTTTATCCACTCAGATCACATTTATACTTCTCATCTCTCCTCTCCTCCCTTAGTTTCAAGGTGTTTAGCTGTGGAATCGTTCACCGCATCTCTCATCCCCTGTATCTTGGGATATGCCTGCAGAGCCAGCAGGCAGCATGCATGTTGCTTCTGCTGTGGCTCTGTGGATGCTGAAGGGAAGCAGGACTGCGAGTTGCTCCTCTGGAGCTCCAGCAGAGCTGAGGTGGGGCTGTCTGCAGCCAGGACACCTCAGGGTGGAGGTCTGTCCTTGCTTGTGCCCGTGCCAGTGCCTGGGAAGGCTGGTGAGCCCCTGTGAGCTTAGTGAGGGGCTGAGCCCAGGCACTGGGCCCTGGTGGTGCTGCTGACAGCCTGCCAGCCAGCACTGTAAAATGTCACCTAGCCTGGCTTCAGATAGAGTATGGGTAAATATTTACACATGTAGCCTCAGCCATAAATGATGTCCACATCAGCCTTTTTTTTTTTTTTTTTCTTTTTTTCCTACCTTTCCTTCCCTTTCACTCCCCCGGTGGTATATTTGAAGAACCTATTTTTATTCTTCCTTGAGCTGTGACAGATACATATGTACCAACCAGATAAAACTTGGTCGTTGTTAATAATGGACTTTGAATGTAGGCTTATTAAAAATTAACATTTATTCTACCTAATGGTGTGAGAAGATAAAAAGGAGGCAAAGACAGAAATATGTTGTGCTTGTTGTGTGTTGAAACAGAATGCCATTCTCCATTAAACTCTTTGGTGCTCATACTTCCTAAAATGCAGATTGTCAGTTCAGCACTGAGACAAATCACCAAGAAAACAAGAAAAGCTTATAGCACTAGCTCAAACTGCTTTGTAAATTTAATGTGTCTAAGTGAAATCAGTGAATTTATATTTTAACAGTAAAAGATATCCTGGCTTAGGATGAACAAAAGAGAAACTTGAGGATTGCTTGCTTTTTTTTTTTTTTTTTCCATTAGAAATGAATAGAAGATAAGTGATGGCTCTTCCTTCCTCACATCCTCTTCAGCAGTAAGAATTCTTCTGGTAGCTTTTGAGTTTGGGCTGAATGTTAGCTGATACCTTTGGTACCCAGCTTACTCATTTTGAAAGCAACACAGTTCATTACAAATACAAATGTACAACTTCTTGGGTTACTTGAGTGAGTTTGGTAAGGAAATGTTTCTTTTTCACTATAGCCAGTGCTTGAAACTGGAGTAAGGATAAACAGAAATATCACTCTGTTGCTTTAAGTTAAAAGCTAGCTCTGAAGATAAACTCTGAGTTATTATATAGCCTGCTCAGAAACTTATTAGCTTACCAAACACATGAGTGATGGGATTAAATCTATGTTTCCCCAGTATCTGCATATAATGAATCAGCAAGAACATTGCTTTCCCAGCTGTGATTTCATCAAAGGCGAAGCAGAGGTGAAAACGCCTAACTGCAGCTCCCCTGCTGCTCCATTAGCAGCAGAACTGCATTCCCTTCACTTACACACAGCTATTACATCTTTCTGCTAGCAAGCTTTTGTGTTGCTTTTCCCCCGCCAGCCAAACGGGAAGGAGGTGCAGTGCCTGCGTCTGGCTCCCTCCCCGCGGGCGCGGAGCATTCGTGTTTGTCTCGTGCCATGGACCAGGCAAGACCGCTCTTGCTGGCTGGAGGAAAAGCGTCTGGAGCACCACGTTGCTCTGGGAAGCCTGCCTCCAGCACTCTCCCAGGAGCCTGGCTACACCCTGCAGATGGATTCCTGCTTCTTGGGTGGGGTCCAGGGGAAGGAGGCAGAATGCGTGCCCAGCCGCGTGCGTGCAGTAACGCCCAGAGGTCACGCGTGGGGATCTGGGCCTTCCTGGGCAGCCACAACAAGCTTGAAGCCCAATGTCTTCCTCATGCATGGGGAAGCTGAGGTGGGTGTCAGCCATCAGCACTCACCTGTTGTCTCCCACACTGGGAAGCAGCAGCTGTAGTGCTGGAGCAGGCCCAGCTCTGTCTGGGTCTCTGGCACAGTGCGGAGAGTTCCATTTCTGTGCATTGCGCATGGTGGCACGGTGGGAGAGGAGGCATGTATGGCAAGGCAGGAGTAGCAGAATTTGGCTCTGTAAAGCTAAAAGCAGAGATGGATGAAGTCTTAGAAAGAAAAAAAATATATATAAATATAAAAGGACCAAACTGCTTTTTCATGGACTATCTGTCAGACAATAACATGGAACAATGCTGTTCGTAACAAACCATAAGCTGGTTTTCTCTTAGAGCAGCTATTTACAGAAATGCTCCCATCATTTGGTAATATATCTCACATGAACACCCAAACATGCATGGAGAATTCTTACAAGTTTTACCTCCTTCAGACTTCAATTCATCCATCCCTCTCTATTGCCACAGCTAGAGGATCCCGCTAAAGGATATGCTGAATTTTTTCCATTTGCCTTCCTCCAGAATTTTGTGCTTAAGTTCTGCCTTTGTTCATTTTCCTGTGCAAAATCTGAATGGGAGGCTACAAGTTAAAAAATAAGTTAGTAGTTTTATTTGTGGCATAGTTGTCTTGTGGTAATGCATACAGAAATAGTTATGACTGTGTATAAGTTGTACCAAACCCTGAATAGATAGGAACAGCGGAATTAAAACATACTGAATATATTCAATGACTGTGTTTAATTAAAAAATTTTATTAAATATAGCTCTTGTCAACAAAAAAAATAGGATGATTTCTTTCCCTGAGAGAACCTTTCAGTTAGTTTATTTTTGAAAGAGAATGCCTTATATTTCCAGCATAATGACATTTTTACCTAACCCTGGAATCGTTTAAGGAGATTTTTTTTTTTATAAATACAGAAGTTCCTAGCCTTACCATGAATGGAGAGGATTTTATTCCTGGCTTGGTCCCTTAAGTTCCAGTGAAATAAATCTCTGCATGTGTGACTCATGCCCTGATTGAAGCTGCTGCACTAGAAATTCCCCATGTTGGCATTTATGTAACATTGGTCAAAATGTCTTTGTTGTATTTGTTTCTTGATTTCAGTGTGACATATGGCACAGAGGGAAGGAAAAAAGTCTTCAGATGTTACTGAAGCAAATGGAAAAACTCCAGATGAGAAAGATTTAGACCACTTGAAGAATAGAATGGTCAAATTTGAGTGCCAGATGAGCTCTTTGTTTGCCAACGGATATACTCCAAAAGCTGCCTGAGGCAGGAAGGCAATACACTTAGGAAGCAGCAGGAGGGAAGGCACTTTTAGGACACATAGATTTCCCCCTTGGAGCTAGGGAGAGGGTTTCAAATAGAGATGGGTGAACCTAGTGGTGTCAGGTTTTGCAAACCTCTCAAGCAGATTTATTTTTTGCTTCATAACTATAGCCTAAGTTTCAAACTCTTCTATTATGTAATTTGAACTCAAGGCTAATTCTATCTAGAAAAACAGGTTATTTTTCTCTCTCTCTTTTGACAAACATGGAACCTATGTCATTATATGCTGTAACTGAGACCAGCAAAACCGAGTGTGTGGAAAATGTTACATATATACTGGACTTGATTTTATTTACGTTTTTCTTTCTTCCCCATCCCTGCAGGATGAGATTTTCTATTGCCTCTCCAGAAGGTGTAGCACAGAACAAGAAGCACAGGGGAAAGCTGCATCTGTGTGGGAGTGCAGCATAGAGGGAGTCAAACCACTCCGATGCCTTTTCTGATGGGTTCCTTTGTGCAGCTGTAGGGGTGTCTCCTGATACTGCAGCCCTTTGTAGAGGCTAGCTGCACACCGGGGCTGGCCAACTAATCTCTGCCCTCCTGTTTTTGGAGCTCAGCACGGTCTCCCTGACCATGATAAGAGCATCCAGGAGGACTCCCACACAGCAGCATAGCAAAGCGGGTTGCCAGGGCACTTTTGCAGCCTCAACCACAACAAATACCCTGGTCTCCTTAACTCTGCCCTAATGCTTTCCTGCCTTGAAGAAGCTGGCTCATGGAGGTGAGGGAGAGGAACAGAGGGAGGACTTTCATTTTCCCTTTTGTCTTCTTACTTTTCAAGCATGTGAACTAGAAACAAGCCCCAAATTTGAGTGGGAATTCAGCGCTCAGAATAAAAGCAAATGGGAAAGTACTTTGTTTTCTCATTTGCACTAGAAAACAGTTAACTAAGATTTGCCAGACTCTACAGAATACTTCATTGATTCAGGAAACTCCCACAGTCTTAACAGTAGTTTCTTCAACAATTTTTCAACATTAATCATTGAGTGTTATTCTCTAATAGCATTGCCCAATGCTAAGGAACAAATCTTCGCTGATGTGGAGCAGCTGGATAGAATATATCTCACTGTTTGCAGGGTATATTTTATAAATCAGTTTGGAAAATCCTGTTTACTGATTTGGCAGAGTGGGAGGGGAGGAAGAAGAGGAAAGGGAAAGACAGGGAATAAACTGAACTCTATTAGCTGCTGCAAGTCCATCTGCCAAAGCTGTAATTAGATACTTGTAAAGAAGTAATCAGCTGTATCAATGCTAAATTTCTTTTAAAGTAGGAATGCATGGTAAAAGAATCTATAAAGGATTAGAATGCTAAATTTCTCTGTTAGTTTTCCAAAAAAAGTTCTAGTTGTCATGAGATAATTCAAAACTCATTTAGAACTGCTTTCCCAAAGGAAGTATTAGGTAACTTGGCACAAGTATGTTTTTCTGACTAAAATACTTGACATTTTGGTTGATGATGAAACATGATCCCCAGGGCTGAACAGTCTCCTCAGAGCTAAGTCTCTGGATGTCAGTGATTCTTTGCTCTTCACTTTGCTCCCTTTGCCTTTGGTCTTATTTGTGAGTGTGTACATATATTTGTCTAGTTTATGGCTTCCTAACAACTTTCTGAACTAAAACTTTGTCCTGCCCATGGAACCCAGATGGTCTGTAACATCACCACAGTTCTCAGTAGCAAGTAGGCCCTTTGCAGCTCTCGTTGACCTGCCCTCTGCGGTTTGGGCTCTGGGTAGTTATTTCCTCTGCATTTTGTCAAGACTGATGGAAGCCACTAAACCATCCTTCTTCATCCTAGTCATTCATCTTAGATGGTAATGCTTTCCCAGTGGAATTAACAGTCTGGAATTCGGATTGTAGCAAGTTTGAAAGCTGCTGTGTCTCGCAGGTATAATCTACTTCTGATCATTTGTAGTGGCAAGGTCACAGGCACTTTGCTTCACTAATAGCCCTGAGGAACCAAAATGTCCACCAGGGTTTGCAACACATTTGCAAATGTTTCAGATCATCTCACTCTTTGGCATCTCTGCTGATTATCCCAGTCACCATTCCTTGCTGATTCTTGCATCTTTCTGTCATGACCTCCCCTTTCAGTGAGGAATTAGGAGAGCTGCTCAGGGAAGCAAAGCCACTGTCCTGGTTTTAGCTGGGACAGAGTTGATTTTCTTCTTAGTGTCTGGTGTGAGCTATGTATTGGCTTTAGGAGAAAAACAATGTTGGTAACACACAGTTGTTGCAGAGCAGTGCTGTACAGAGCCAAGGACATTTTAGTTTTTGAGCTTCTCATACTGTCCTGCCAATGAGGGAGGCAGAGGGGGCACGAGGAGCTGGGAGGGGACAGAAACAGGAAAGCTGAGCTAAACTGGCCAAAGGGATATTCCATACCGTGTGACATCATGTGAGAAGAACCTCCCCACATAAAATTGTGGAGAGTTGGCTGAGGGGACAGCCATTCCTTGGGGACTGGTTGGGCATTGGCCCATGGGTGATGAGCAGTTACATTGTGCATCATTTGTTTTGTAAATATATATATATATATATATATAAAATTATAATTCCTGACATTTCTCTCTTCTGTCTTAGTAAATAGTTTTTATCTCAACATACTTTTTTTCCTGATTCTCTCCCCTGTCCCCCTGGGAGTTGGGAACTGACCGAACGGCTGTGTGGTGCTGAACTGCTTGCCAGGTTAAACCACAATACCCTCCAGTAAATCATACAATCATTGAATCATTAAGGTTGGAAAAGATCTGTAAGATCATCCAGTCCAACCATTAACCCATCACCACTGTGCCCATTAAACCATGTCCCTGAGTGCCACATCTACATGTTTCTTGAACACCTCCAGGGACAGTGACTCCACCACCTCCCTGGGCAGCCTGTTCCAGGTCTTCCTCTGAATTAAGGCTTCTCCTTCTCTTGCAGGTAGTGGCAGATTCTGGACCTCTTTCCTAGATGGCGTTAGGAGACACTTCCCTTTGTCAGCTCAGACTCGGTTACGAGGAGGGAGGGATGGCTGAGAGCTCGCCAGCCCAGCAGTGCGTTCAGGACATCTGATTGGAAGCAGTACGTGCTCACGCACTGTCAGCATATGCAGGCAGCTAAGGCTCTCACTTGTGTTCATGGGAGTGACCAGCACAGCCAGATGCTGCCAGCCCCTTTCAAGCCTAGGCCCCCTGATCCCTTTCAGGAGCTGACTGCTTACTATTTGGCTGCTAAAGCTCCTGTGCCAGAGTGTCAACAAGTGCAAACCACACCCTGCTTTCTGTCTTTCTTGCTGTGCATGTACCTCAAGCAGAGAGGCAGAGCAGAGAGCAGCCGACTGCTGACACATTAAACCACTGCACTTGGCTTCCTCAGGGTCACTAGTCCAGGGTAAGTTTATATCAGCTTGGGTGGAATAATAATATTGGAATAGGAATGCCCATACTGTGACCTATCTTGTGCATAAAATCTTTCTGCCATGAACTTTCTTTGCTTCATATTCAAAGAAAATATTTCAGGGTCATTTTCACTAAAGGAAGTGTTCGCAAGTGGAATATACGGAGGTCCTTTTGGCAGGAATATTACCTGAACTAATCTTTTCCCCATTCTTCAAAGTTAGCTTTCTCTCTCCTTGCTCCCATTCTCTACTTCATGCACATTTGCAAAACAGATTTGCAAATCAGAGTTTCTGTGTATCTGGGAGCACTTCCCCAAGCTCTGATCTCCTCCCAGAGCAAACCTCTAGTTCAGAGCTTCTTGAAAACATGTTTGGCTGGTAACACAGCTAGCAGAGTCTCCATTAGAAGACAGAGTCTTCATAAAGAAACTAAGACACAAACTGATTTCTGACTATTTTTACTCTTTGAAGCTTCTTTGAGGGAAGTCTTCTCTCTCCCTATGCAGTTTAAATTTTTGAGACATGGTGCTAGCATCCAGTGTAATGCTGCTGGATGCAGTTCAATGACTGGAGAGTTTCTTATTTCTCTTCTTTGCTCTCGAAGGGAGTCAGGCTTGATAAATCTAGATTTAGATTTTTAAATCTAAGTAAAATTTATTATTGTGTACATATGTCATGTCAAATATATATATGTGTACTTACAGACCTGTCTACATGCATATATAAAGACCCGTATGTGTGTACACACGTTTGTTTTCACGTAGCCTGTAACTCTGTAATTTACATAGGCCTTATAGATTTCAAAGCTGAGAACTATTGGTTGAAATCAAATCCTCCTATTGTACACTACTGCATTTTCAGTAAGAGAAATTCCATGCTCTGAGCAGTTTACAGGGTAAATAAGCAGAAAATGGGAGATTATGCAAATGCCAAGACAGGTAAAATGAGCCTTGGTCAACACTATAAGGCTCAGATACTCGATCAAGCTGATGATTTTGTGATGTACGTGACTTCATGCTGATGGAGGTATCTCTGCTTTAGGCACCTTCCTGAACAACATAACTGAGCAAGCACAGGCTTACTCCCGCTGACATTGTTGCTCTGTGCCCAGTTTTCCCTGGGCTGGAAGCACCCAGAAGAAGCAGGGATGTGCTCTGAGCGGAGCAGCTAGGCTGGTCAGCTGTGGTGCAGACAAGGGGTTGTTCAAGTCAAGTTGGCTCTTCAGGTGTGCTTTGCCTAAAGGAGAACAAACTCTACTGTTTGAAAATTGTGATCTAAAGTTGAAGCCATATGAGAATGCCTGTTCGTGGTGAGAGCAGAAAATAGCCACCAACTCAGCAGCATGAGGAGCCAGGCAGAGTGCTTTCCTGGCAGTGCTGCCCTTATTTCTGAGGTGTATTTCAAGCAGTTGAAGGCACTCTGGTAGCAAAAGAGAGCTATGCCAGGAGCAGTGACAAAATGTCCAAATGCTGCCAGAGGAGGGGGTTCAAAAACCCATTCCCTGTGTCGCTCATGAAAGACAGTGTCAAAAATCCAGGTGCCAGACCTACTGCAGTCAGACCTACTGCAGATGTGTCTCACAGCTGTACAGGTATGTCTGCACTAGAGATTCGGTATCACAGGTATTGGAGCGAGCCTGGAGCACTGCATATATGCAGGACATTTTATGTTTATATGCACATGTATGTAGTACTCCCAGATGCTCAAAATCTTGATATAAGCTTGGATTCACCAGTGGGTTT
>VXAV01001464.1:49889-64556 GCA_013399715.1 Alectura lathami | reverse complement strand
TTTTATTTATTTTTTAATGCAAACCCCAGGGTCTTTTCTCTAAAATCATGGACGAACTTCATCTTCCACTGGGCAGTTGCTGCAGAACAGGAGTGGCAAATTTGTAGATCTACGCTAGGAAAATAAATGTGTCTTCTCATTCCTAATTGCACCACTGAGCTCAAGGAATCATGGAATCATAGAATTTCCTATGTAGGAAGAGACACACAAGGATCATCAAGTCCAACTGTTCTGTCCTCCAAGGACAGAGCATTGATTCTGGGGACTCAGTCCCCAGAAAATGAATTTTTCACTTGGCCCCAGGAAATGAAAATCAATGCAATCTCTGGTATGCATCTTCTGCTCCTCAATGTAAATATATGCCCATTGTTGTTCCTTACACAGTGTTGTTTAACATGTGTTCTTGGTGGGGTGTTACCTTTTCCCCTTTCTCACATCAACAAGGCAGAAAGACATATCTTTACAGTTCCACGAAGCCACGTATCACAGATTCCCACAAACCCTAACATGACTCAAAACAGTATTTCCATTGTTGATCTCCTTTTGCAACACAATTAAAATGCCTTTTCACAGGAAAACCCATTTCCCACATCTTACACTTCCTCAGCCTTGGAGAGTCCCATTGTGTGGAGCTCCAAGAGGAGACATTACAGAGTACTTCTGCTAACAGCGTTGCAAAGGCATCTGGACACCACACTGGAGAATGGAAGCAGTCAGTGTAAATCATTTTATTGATAGATAGATTACAAGACAAGGTTTCATTTATGGTGAATGATAGCAATATGTGTATTTTTAATTAACACAAGCAAATAATAACATAAACCCATGCATATCTCTAAACTATTGCACTACAAAGATTTCTGACTATTTCTAGAATTTATGCATGGAGTTTCTGGAAAATTGTGAGGCTCTTACTAGAGAAACTTTTTTTTTTTTTCCCCTTAAAGAATAATCTTCAGCTGATAAGAGATTTGCTTCAAATTCCTTAGCAAACTCGTGACATTTCCAGAAGAAATGATGGCTCTACCAGGCAGAAGCGTGGCTTTGCAGTGAGAGTGAGCAGTGGCAAAACACAGTGCTGGCTCTGCAGGGCAGATCTCTTGGTGTATACACAGCAGCAAATCCACCAAATATTCACATACCACTTTATTTGTATTTTTGTGTTCATGCCATCATGCAGCTTAAGAAGTTCTCAAGGAGGTAGGCACTGGGTAAATGCATTTATATGCATTTATAGTTGTGAACTGGAGAAAAAACAGGAAAGATTTGTTGGTTAGGGCAGTTTAGATAGGGCTGTGAATACATAGATGTCCAGGACTGTAAACACAGTGTTTCTCAACTTTCAGCAGAAGTCAAGTAAAATTTGATGGTGCTGCTAGTGTAGATAAGAACTCTTATGACTTTACAGGGAAGTCATGTGTCAGTCAATGGTTGCACGTTAGCTGTAACTCTTTCATGTATTATATCTCAACAGAGACCTTTTTAAAATTAGCAGTGTGGGAGACCTGGGAGATGCTGTCATTTGCTAAGTTCTTCAGGCTAGGAATTTCCTTGATTCTCTCAGAGATTAAACTTTTCTTCATATGGAGACTTGTTTTCTAACGTAAAACAAAATCTCAAGCTACGTGTCAGGGGAGCATTAGTGAACTTGAACCTGCTGTGTGGTAAGCTGTACAGTGTCTATAGTATACAGTGTCCATTCTAAAACTTCCTTTCTTCTTCCACCCTAGTTGAGGAAGAACTGAACAGATCATACAAAACCAGTCATGACTGGCCCTTTAGCTTTTCGTGGGCAGCTGTTTTGCAGCTGGAATTCATATAAACCCTTGGAAGATCTACTGGGAAAGGAATTTAATACGCAGAATACAAGAAATTCTGAAACTGCTGTTTAGACCATTCTTCCTGAACTTGGGGAGTCTTGGATTTAAATGCATGATTAATTATTTTTAAATATTTATTTTGCTAAAAAAAGTATCTTTTATGTTTCCCCCTCTTCCTTTCTTAGGTTTTAGGTTTTATTTTGTCATTTTGCACGAACAGATAAAGCAGTGCCTCTGTATACATCTTGTGTTCTCTAAGCTTTATCATAAATGATAACTTTGAAGCGTGAATGATTTCAGATGATCACATTTATTTTTTCCCCTCTGTTCATTCTTAATAACTGGTAAGATTTTTTTTTTTTCTGAACAATGTTAGTGACATTTTTCTCTTGCTTCTTTGCAACTCCCTTGTGCCACAACTCTATTCCAACAAATCTTCGCTTTTGTGTTGAAGTTGAAAAAGTCCAGATCAAAACAAGCAACTCTGTAACGTGAATTCAAGGATTTTTTTGTTTTCTACTTTGTTCAACACACTTCAAAACTGAGCACCTTTTTCTTTGTAATTTATTTTCTGGAGTTATGCCAGACTTCAAAGACTGTTGTTTTGACTGTGTGTTTGGTGTTTTACTCGATTGTGCCCCCAGATAGATATAGGTTGTATTTATTCTTGGTTTAATTGTTCATACAGAGCAGCTCCTCATTAAAGAAAAAGCATGCAGAATAGCTACCTTTCCTCTACATGAAAAAAAAATATTACTATTTCATGTTCAAAAAGTGAATGTGAAGGCAAACCTACAAAAGAAAGCTGGTCTCCATGTTATTTCAGTGCCTATGACCTTTATAACTTCTCAATTAAAAAAAAATCCTGCTGAACTAGTCATCCCTTCACACTGCTTTCTCATGTGTAATAGTCTACATCCCTTTGGTGTAGATAATTACATCTCCTGTGGAACTGGATTACTGCCTTGAGAAATTAAAATAACCCTGTAGATGTCTCTGAAATGCCAAGCTAATATTAAGAACAACACAAATGGTATTAAACCCTTGCATTGCAAAGCTCTAAAAATAAACATTTTATTACGATGTGCTCAAAATAATTTTTGCATTGATCTCAAGACTAGGGTAAGTATTATAACAGTTATTGAAGTCAGTAACTCGCATGCTATCTTCACCAGGACTGGCAACTTAATTCATTAGAAATGACGCCAACTCATAAGGAGTGGAAAATATCTGTGTCAGAAATTTAGTTAATGCGTAGCTCTAGACTTATGGGAATTCTGATGTTTAATGTTTGAAAAGGTGTTTGGTGGCATATCGAAATTACATTGACTTGTTTATCTTTCTCGTGGACCCTTATGCTTGTCATTCTGCCCCTAAAACCATCCCTATTGCAAATCTATCTGCTATGTGTACTATATAGGGTGGAAATTTAAGCTGAAGAGAAGTGATACAGGGAGTAGAATACTAGGAGCTGAATTAAAAGTAAGATGTTGTCTGCTTGGCCTGCCAAGGTTAAAGATGCCCCAGTAACTCCTTGTTATCTACACAAGCTGCATGTTTGGCACAGTCTGAAGCTCTGCAAGGCCGTCTAGCACTTCTGTCTGGTTAAGACCGGCTCTGCTGTTTGGAGAACAGCCAACTCAGCTTTTTCTGTGCCAGCGGTCAAGAGGGCACAGTGAGGAAGACTCCTGACTTCATCCAGGAGACCCCAGCCCACGACCACCAGATAGCAGTGCGCCTGCGTCAAAGGGAGGAGACATATGATAATGATTTCTTGGAAATAATTATAATAATCCCACCCATTCCTAGAACTGATTGTAATAACCCAGCCTACAGTTGTGAATATGTATGATTTTGTGTAATAAATAAGCGCCTGTCGTATGATCTGGCGTGTGCAAGCTTGGAGGAGCGATCCCCCTTGCACCCGGTGCTCTGATAAACATACCTGCTTTATAACTTTCTGAGTTATAGAGTTTGTTTCGGCGCATCAGAAGGAAGTGGAGCTTTTTGTTTCCTGGGGAAAATGTTTCAGAAGTCTGATTGATTCATTCCTTGGTAGTAAGAATAAAGTAGAGTTTAATGCTAGCTCTGGTGTTTCCATGGCTTTTGCATATCAGAAGAAGCTCTCTGAGAAGCAGAGGTCTAATTCCAAGATTTTTGGACGATGCACATCAATGTGGGTCTTCCTGTTGTCTCCTAGTCCAGGTTCGTCTTTACCCTAATAGGACTCTTTGGAACTCTCTTGATGGCCAAACAGAGGAATTGTTCAGGAAGGCCAGTTTAATTCAGAAACTAAATTGCTAGCCTGCTTTTTCATTAGGCACCTTCTGGTGCCTCTTAGGTATTCAAACATATACGGAGATCAACCTCAGATTCATTGTGTGTGTTGTCAAGCATTTATGCAAGTTACAGCCATCTGCAAATAGTTCAGAATTTTTCTTGTGACATAGCTGAACACTGCCGAAGTCTCCATTCTTCAATTACGTTTAAAACTGCTGATTTAAGTTTCACTTCATTTTGAGCATATTTCTGTTGTCCTAGTTTTTTAGCCAGGGGTTTGGTAGAGGCAGACTGGTACCATATTTCATATCTACTTCTGTCCTTTTAAGCTAATGGTGGATATGTTTAGAATTCCAGCCTCTTCTTCCTATATTCTTTATTCAATAAAATCCAGTGAATTGGAAGATTTTCAGTGTTTGCTTAGGTAATGTAACTATATCACACTCTCAGGGTTTCATGAGACTTCATATCTCTGTTCTTTCTGTTGATTNTCTACCCTGCAACAGCCACCTCTGCTGCTGAGGAGTGGTTACAGCTCTGCTATAAATGCAAATGCTGCTCACACCTCTCAGCTTTGCACCCTCTCGTTCTTGCAGCCCAGGCTCTGTAGGAGCAGGAGAGAGAGAAATGTTAATATATATAAATATATATATATATATTACCAAGAGAAAGCCCTACATGTGGACTACAGTCCCACCAACTGAATTACTGAATTCTAGTAAACCTAATAACGTCTGTTGAGGGAAAGCAAGGGGAGAGAGGAGGATTTTCCTTTAAGCCTGGAGACAGTATTGAAATATTTAAGTTA
Source organism: Alectura lathami (assembly GCA_013399715.1). NCBI lineage: Eukaryota > Metazoa > Chordata > Aves > Galliformes > Megapodiidae > Alectura > Alectura lathami. The sequence continues at coordinate 59,648 of VXAV01001464.1, read as the reverse complement.
ATGCTATGAAGAGATATCACAGTATACATAAAACATGAAATGCCATGTAGGAAAACTTCTAATATTGCGGTAGCTTTGCAAAGGCAGATGGTGTAGCACAGACAAAACATAATATTGCTCAGGAATTCGGTGGCTTGCAGTCCTTTCCTAAACAATAGGGTTAGTTTAAAATCTATTAAAAACAAAGGAAATTCTGTCTGCCTCCTGCGCAGGTTGGAAGGAACTGTCTTCTTCTTTTAAAAATGTCTTGTATCATATCCTGTGCAAGGTATCTTCATGTTTTCTTTTCAAAAGAGGCAGACTTCAGGTTTGCCTCTAAACTTTTTTTTTTTCTTTTTTTCCCCCAAGCAATCAAGCAGTCCTTATGAGCAGTATTTCAGATGCCAAGAGGAGTTAGACTCTAGCAGGAATTTAAAAGAAAATTCTTTTAAATAAAGCATATAGAACCATACATTCAAGGCTACTTTGAAAAATCCCTCAAGAGTGGTAAGCCTAATGCTAACATATGAAACTTTCCTGCACAGGAGTTTAACATGGTTGTGGGATATTTTTATCTTTTAACTTTTGGAGAGGAGGGTCAACTTAAACCTTAGCCCCTTCCTTTGTCTTGCAAACAGAATGAGTGTTTCTGAAAAGAGCAAATATGTCACAGGTGGATCTTACAGCCTAAATAAAACCTGTGTAAATTTGTCCTGTCAAATGTAAACAGTCAAATGATAACTTTTTCCATTAACCCAGTCTGGAAAAATGCAAACCAATTTGCATTATATTTCTGTGTTTTCCATCATTCGGTGTTGCTAGCTATTCCTGTGCTTGCCTGTGCATTTTTTTAATAAATGAAGATCATGCCTGGTGTCTCATGTCTCTGTTAACACAAGACCACTCAGAAATAACTGGAAAGAATTTTCCATTGAATGATGATCGCTCCTCAGCTCTTATAATATTCACTGTCATGGAAACTTCCTGATCTACACGTACTACACTGGAAAAAATTGTTCCTTACCAGCAACACCTTGCCTCTCTTTCCTCATCACTGCCCACTCGGGGTGTTAATGTCAAGATGAGATGCCAGCTCACTTATAACCTTGCCAGAGGAAAAGTTTTGGGGAAAGAAGCTTTCAGCACATCCTGCATTTTTGAAGTATGAGGAGTGATGGGGAGGGCTGTGCCGAGGCTGCTGAGCCTGGTTTAGCAGAGCTGGCTGTTCACAGTACAGCTGGGCTCCTGCTCTGCTGTTGAAACTGGTTCAGCAGAGCTCTACTCCCCTCTGATGTAGTGGCCTCTTGGGGGCTGTGATGCTTAAGCTCCTGGTAGGTGGCTCCTTTCTACCTCTCCCTGGCTGCCAGTCTCAGATCTTGATGTCTCTATTCCCAGCCCCAGCCTTTGTCCCTGTCAGAATTGCTGGTGGTTTCAAAGTGTGCTTTTGGCAGTGGGTACAGGAGCAAGCAAATCTTTTTCTAGACAAAGATACTGGGGAATAATACTCAGCTGCTGTGAATGGCAACATAGAATTGTCGGTGGTTTTGACGGCAGCCAACATGTATAGGCAGACAGCTGGACCCTTAACTAACACCCGGTCATGAAATGAACAATCCCACCAACGTCACAGCTGATGCAGGAGCACCAAGGCAGTGTGTGAAGTTTTTTAGCACTGAGGAATGGAGTATCCCTGCTGATAGCCCCAGGCTTCCAAACTGCAGTGTTCCCACTCTTGCTGAAAGGCCTGGCAACTCTTCAGGGTTACTGTTGGGCATCCCCATGGCACTTCAAGGTTCTTGCTGGTCACCTCCTCAAAGGAGAGCAGCTTCTCCATCAGGAGAAACCAAGTCCTGCTGGGACTCACAACCACACATGCTGGCACCCCTCCTTTTTGCTTCTCTCTGGCTATAGATAGCATAATGCCTATCATGAGCGCTGAGCCTTTCATAAAGACATCAGTCCACAGCTGCTCATCACCTGCCTCCATCTGAGCAAAGAACTGAGGCCTCCTCCCATGCTTCAGCTTGGCCAGTCCTCAGCCCAAGGCCACATGCTTCCCTGATATGAGAAGTGCAGGAGGAGTGTCAATTTAACAAGACTCAGCTGTACTCAAAAACATTTTAATAATGTAATACATTTTCAGAAACCTCATTAAATAGTCATAGGACTTCTCTTTCTTTTCCTTCCCATCATTGCTGAACAATTAGCCATGCATTTGTACATAAGTGGGAGTGCTATCCTTTCTATAATTAGTGAATGCTATAATTATATATGCCTCCAGTTCTAATTAGCCTTGGGAGGCCACCTCTGGGATCAGTCTTTGCATATGTAACTGTACACAAACCTCAGCACCAGGGTGCTCAGAGGCATTTTTTCCCCCTTAACATAGTTAATTCACCTTCATCTTGCCATTATCAAGGCTTGCAGAAGATCTGTTATGCGCAGAGTGTGGATGAGGTAGTTCATGATCTGTTTGGTGAGGCATCCTACATCTTCCCTGTCTTCCTAGTTTGTAGCCAAAGAAATGACTGAGGCAGGGAGATGGGATCACAGAGCAGCAGTTTCTGGTCTGGCTCTGCAACAGATTTATGGACTAATTTTGCAAACATCACATCACCTCTGTGACATTATCTATAAAATAAGGATAATGATTTTTAATGTTTCTATGAAATGCTTTCAGCACTTTGGCTGAAAAATATTTTTATGTTTGTATTTATGTGTATTTGCTAACCTTAAAAAGAAAAACAAAATATGAAGTAAATGTATGATAGTTTTTTATTTGATGAAATTTTATATACTCTTTCCTTAAGTGTGACTGAAATATTTTTAACACTAAGTAAAATCTTGCAGTTCATCTCATTTGCCTTATGTTGTTAGAAAGATATCTCTGCCTTTTCCTGATGGCTTTTCTTGCTGTTTGTCAGTGTAAAATGATCTTAGAAAATGAAAGGAATAAGCAATACTTCATGGGAAAACAGAACTAACTTTCCAGTAATGACTGTAGGAAAATTTTCCAATTTGATGTACCTGTTAGCCATCTCAAATTAAGTGATTATGTCATTGAAAAAAGTGGTCTTGGAAAAAAAGGCATTAGAGAGAAAAGTATGAAACTGACTTTTGCTAAGAAACAACAAATGAAAGCATCTATTCCTATCCCCTCTTCAGCATCTGTGACTTTCCCAATACACAGATGTGCCTCGTCTATAGCAAGAACATCTTATGGAGTCTTCAACACAGGACTATTTTGGCTGGTGAGTCAGGCAGAAAAAATTCTAGCTACATTATCCACACTGAAATCTTTATTACCAGCTAAAAATCCACTCTCTATACTCAAGTACCCGATATGAAGTCTGTTCAATTCATTTTTGCTGATCTTGTGAAATGTGAAGGTGTAACCTATGACATCCTGGGAAGGGATGGATGTGTGCCCTGCATCAAAGGGCTTGCTGAAGCTAACTAAAATTGTCTGAGAATGGGAGGGGAGAAATTATATATCTAATGTTCACTTTTAGTCTTACAACAGCACCATGTGTGCGTAGAAATTCAGCATAACCTGAAAGGGTAAGAAATTAAAAACAAGCAAAAAAACGATCCTTACATTTTGCCTTTTAGTGCCAGCCAGGTTAAATCTCATGAGATGCTTTCATACTTTTAAAGTCCAGAGATGGTGCATCCTTTGGACTTTGTGAGTTTCCCTGTGATGAGACTTGCACTCCAAGACTTTTGGGAATTGGCTGGTTCCTTCATTTGTAATTTGTCTATTCTCTGGTCTTTGACACAGATACAGGAACACCAAAGGAAGTACAGCTTTTTACCCAAACCTGTTCTGTTTAACACAGTGAATGAATCTTAAACAAGTGAGCATTTGGATTGCATTGTCTGTGAGCTGAGTTTCTGTGTAATGCACTGTGTTGGGTGATGGGGCAAGTTCTAGATTTTCAGTGCCAAATACATATTGATAACTCACAGGCAACATGAGGCTATGTGGGCAATACTGGGTGACATGTTTGGCACTTGTGTGAAGTAGCCATTTGTTAATGAACTGTTTAGACTAATTAAACCTTCCAAAAACTTGCATCAAGGAGGGGGCAAGAAAAGCTGATCCTGCAGTAGGGTCATAAGACTGTGGCTGTGCTTGGGTGTAATGTGCCCCTTAGGCTCCCAAGCACTGGTGTCTTGGTGCCAGTATCTCATGGACCACAGGTATGTCACTGTGAGCTGATGTGCATCGCACTAGATACACACTAGTCTCTAACTACAGAGATTTTAGCGTAGCTGTTGGTTATGTGGAAAAAATATGAGCTCTTCCCACATGACACAGGAGAAATAACGTGAACAGGGTCTGCTCCCTCAGGTGGGACCAGCTGTGTCCGCCACTTGCTTTTGTACAGCCAGCAGGCCACAGTGATCCTGCATAAACCCTGCCATCAGCACGACTCACAGGCTCCCAGCACCTGGCCTCAGGCAGGAAGGGCACTGGGTGGAAGTGTGTTTCAGGGACTGGCACTTGGAAATCAGGGTCTAGGCTGGATCCTGATTTGGGAGAAAGTGGAGTGCAAGGGGTCATGGCTTTTACCCTCCTCAATTTTTATTTTAGGCATCTCTCACAATTAGGAAACTTATTCAGTTTTCTGTGATACTTGGGTCATAGAGTGCCACTCTACTTGTCTCAGTAATTTTGATGTTAAGAAACAATGTAGGTATGTGGCATCATGTTTCCAAGCCTATTGACTGTTTCATTTTATTCAGAAGAAATGTTAGAAGTTACAGCTTCTACTGAAAGCTTTCATTAAAAACTTCATCATTATGAGCTTCTCTCAGTTCTATTTTCTTTTTATTGTTATGGTATGTGAGGGGAAAAAAACTTTGTTCTCTCTAGCAGTGATCTCACAGACCTACTGTACAAGGAAGCAATTCTAAAGGAATAGGTATATATATATCTGAGGGTTGAATTGAAAATGCTAGAAAATGACCATATTGAAAACACTACCTGACCTTTAGTTTCACAGAACTACTTGCTGCTTCTTCCCTGAATAGACTCTGAAAAAAATTGCCTCTTAGACCAGGCAAAAATACCCAAACCATGTATGTAAATGCTAGAAAAATGCTTATTCTACTACAGTGAAAAGCTTAAACGAAAGAAACAATTTGGCAAGACTTCTTACAGCATGAGGTGAAATTATCTGAAATTTATGTGTAGAAATGTATTCAGGATAACCAGAGAATTAATCTGGAAGAGGGCTTTTTTTTTGTTTTGTTTTGTTTTTGGTAAGATGTAAACTTGGGTGGGGCTATTTGAGTTTTGTGAACCAACAAGTGAGCAGTGGCACAGTGAAGAAGCTTCCGTGGGGTGTAGGGTGTAGAAGGTACTGATCTAGGGGATGCAAGCTTGGTGGCTCTTAAATACATTTGAAATGATGAGTTGAAATCAGAACGGGTCAGAAATTCCGACTCATGTGTTCGCTGTTTGAGAATACTGATCCCTTGGTGCTGATAAGGTCCATGGACACGGCTTCATTCCTGCACAGGTTCTGTGGAAAACAAGCATACTCTTAATGGTCCAGCTACTCACTTCCCCAGCAGCCAGCCTCTGCTGTAATGAGTTATTATCCTTGGATCATTTACAGCTCCTGATTTCCTCCTAGGAAAAAGTCTGAGGAAGTGTATTTAAAATCCTTAGAATTTGCTGTGGTCATTAAAATAGTATGTGCCTTAGGAGCCTTTTTTAAATCAAAGAAATAGCTTTTTTTTTTTTTTATAAAGTAGTTGGCCACTATAATGGTGTTTCATCTGCTGCCATTAAGAATATTTTCTTAGATTCTTTCTGAGCAAAATCCAAACAGGGGAAAGAAACATTCTGAACATTTTTGTGTCAGATAACTTGGAGCAGAGGCATAAAACTTTTTCACAAAAGTATTTAGATTTTTCCATTAGCTTGAAACTTGCACGTAACTCATACAATGAAACACTTTATAGCTGACTTGTTTTTCTCAGTACAGCTGCAGAAATGAGCTTCTGCCATAAATGCTGAAAGAGAGATTAAAATGGATGAAGGAATGGATGTTAGACACCCGCTTTTCCATAGGATTAAATGTTGGACTGGAGAGGATCAGCTAGTACCCATGTTATGGATGCTGTACTTTGGAATTGGCTGATAGCCGTGCTTTTTTGCCCTTGAATTTGACATGAATGTGAAATGTGTTAGGAGTATATGTCTTGGAAGTTGTGTTGATGATGGCCTGCATTTTTCCAAAATCTCCTAGAGTCTTCTTGGCATTTCTCAAATGTCAGCAATAAGTCACCACTGTGATAAAAATTTTCACATGGCTAGCCTTAATGTTTAACTATACCCTTTCCAATATTGTTGAGTATTAAAAGAAAACAAATCAAAGCCCCTAACCTGCCTTGTTTGACACTGGGCTCTATTCATCTCTCTGTGACCTAATGGAAAGTGACAAGTGCTTCTTCACAACACGCTGGCTATATGAACAAGTGTTGATAACACAGGCTGAAAGACACAGCCTGGTGCCACCATGCCCAGCTGTTTCTTCACTAGTTACCATTGTGCGGCCTCTCTTTCCTTTCAGGTTGGCAAGTGTATTTTCAGCTAGCCCCTCATTTTGTCTCCAGGGTACTGTATCTTTGGTGCTGCTTGCCAGGACAATGGATGAGCCTCTTTACCAGTGCTGAATGAGATGCTTTTGTGTAGACTTAATCTTTGGTGAAACAGGTCTGTCCCTGCTGCTTACAAAATTTGCAGCACACAGTGCCAAGAAATGCATCTGCTGTTGGCCCTGTCACTTTGTACTACTGAAACAGCACTCATTTTGTTTCTGGGCTCGCTGTGCTGACTTACTAAAAGATGCAGTTGGAGGGGAATAATTTATTTTTATGCTTTGTGATAGTGGTATTTATTTAACTTTTTGAAGTTTCACTATAGAAAAAAGCAGAACACTTCCTAACACAGGGTGTACATCCCAACCTTGGAGACAATAGGGTTGAGCCGATGTCTCCTTTAGAGATGTGTCCTCTTCAAGCAGTGAGATGGCCAGGGTTTAAGCCCTGAGTTTTGCTGTGGGCTTCTCTGGATATACCTGTGGCACTCAGGGCTGCTGCATTAGCATATCTTCCTGAGACCAGCCCCAAACATCCCTGTTTCTTCCAGGTTCAGAGTTTATGCAGAGCCCTTCTGATCTACTAGCAGGTATCATTGTGGATCCTGGACAATATTGTCTGCATGGGCTCAGACAGGGGATACCACTGCATTACATGAAGACAACAGGGCCAGGCAGAACCTACTAAAGCCCAAGCTAAAGTATTCTGCAGGACTCGATTTCTTGAGGTTTCTCCTAGGGATTGCCTTGTCTCAAGCCCATTGCTGTCAGAACAACTAGAAAAATCTGATGTTATGCCTGATCTTAAAACAACTTACTATACAAATAGAGTGAATGCTTTCCTGGAGAAGGTGTGAACTACCTACTTCATTAGAAAGCATCCTATCCACATATATGAAATGCATTGCCCTTTGGAATTTTTTATTCTTATTATTTTTTTTTTTTAATTTCCAGTTTGCATTAGATGTTGCAGTACCTAAAAGTGAGCACATTATGCACACATTTGTGTTTTACCCACCCTACGCAATCCATGACTTTCCTATTTGCACTATGTTTTGACTGGTATCAGCCATGCCAAAGGACATCGATGTGTAATCACCTTTAGAAGCTCTCACAAAAGCAATAACTCCACATAGCTGTTTCTATGCCAAAGTTTAACCCTTTTACAAAGGAAAGGAAAAACATTTCAGATACTGCTATCAGACTGAGCTCTTTCTTAACTTTGGCACCTTCAGCACTCATAATCAAGAAAAGCTGAGGCTGATGGCAAATGCTGTGAAGCAGAGAAGATAATATGAGAAGAAAAGATATTTTTTGCAGTGAGCTCCAACTAATCTAGGCTCTGAGTTGTCCTTTCTACCCTGTGTTTCAAGTTATAAGCAAGGATATCCTTGTGTTGGCGGTGCTACAGTCTGCCAAGGACAGTGGTCTGACAGTAGCAGATGACGGTCTGAAAATAACAGAAGTCAAAGAGGGAAAAGGTTGCTTGTCAAGTCCAAACACAACAAAGTTGTCTTCTGCTGCACACTGCCTGGTGCTTTGTGCAGACAGTTTTTTAGAACTTCATGCTCCTGCTAGGTCTTTTGAGGGACAAGTCTTCCATTTAAAAAATTTCAGCTCACAACCATGATAAACTATAAATCCTTGCTTAGCTGTTATGATACTTTCAGCCCCCCAGGAAAANAAGCGGCGGCTGGCTCCTTACAGAGTAAAGGACACTGGTGTCCCAAGCTTCAATGAAGATCTGGTAGTTCATGGGATTTCATGTCTCCTTCCTCAGAGTGCATCTGGAACAAATAGTTCCTTTGCTGGTCCCTATGACCACAGTATCCCTGAGCAACAGCAGAGCATGATGCAAAACCAATGGATCTCCTGAGATATGATTCTAAAATAACTGCAACAGATCTGCCCATTTGCTCAGTTTCCAAGAGGGCCAAGATTTTTATTTTATGTGCTATTTCTAGTTGTAATANTTTTTTTTTTCTTTTTTTTTTTTTTTTTTTTTTTTTTTTTTTTTTTTTTTTTTTTTTTTTTTTTTTTTTTTTTTTTTTTTGTGGAAAGCTGACTGAGGGCACAATTGCAAACAGGATTATGTGGGCTCCCACCCACTGTCTTCTGATAACCTACTCAGCACTGCTCTGGAAGTGCTAAGTCTTCTGTAATGCTGTCTGGAGACTGAAATTGAAAGCCACATTCTCCCACAATAGTGGACATCTGCTTTTCTCTACTGACATGCATAGAACAACACCATATTCATATTGATTAAAGTGGGATCAGAAAAACCTTTGGCAATTGTATTTATTTTATTTATTTATTATTCATTTTATTATTACTTTATTATTTTTTTAAAATTGGAATGAAAATTGAAATGCACCTTTCTTTCACGATACAGAGTTATTATTGTTATCACCATGGACTTGATCTCTCTTATATTTTCTCAATTTTTACATATTTCCTACCAGCTACATCTGCAAGTAATGTGATTATTTATAGATCCAGCCTTCTGTTCTTTTCCTGGTGCCTGTTCTCCTTATGGCATGCTTGCACTAGCATGTCCCTTTGGACTGTAGACCTTGCAGGGTAGGGCCTTACGAGTAGGATAAATTCTTCCCCAGGCGAACCACTGAAAAGCTGGATGCCTAAGCTTTTTAAACAGGTTCCCTCTACAGTCGGTAAAGTATGACAGATAGCAGCAAAGATGAGCTATCCCACCTGTCTTAGACACCACAGTGAGGGCAGGCAGACTTACCGCTGCAGATGTATTCCTCTCTGTACTGTGTAGCGTATTGTCAGACGCTTGATGTCAGGGTCCAAATTTTGGTGTCGTGTTCTGGATTCCTCTTTGGAGTCTAGCAAGTCAGCTAGCTTCGGTTAAGTGGGGAGTCCTCCATCTCTTGGGACACTAGCAATGAATTGGGGGGAGGGATTTAGAAGTGGGATGAGCTTTTTTAGGAAGGGTTCTGTATTTGGTAACACGCGGTGGTGAAGCATAGGAGAGCCTGGCAGCATCTTGTTGGCATATTGATAGGATGATTAACAAAGTGTGTGGCAATGATGAGATACATACTGTATCTCATGGTGCTGGAGGTTGTGTGGAATGTAAGGTAACAAAGTAGCCTCTCTCCAGCCCCTTCCCCCGCTTATACCCATCTTACTAACCTGGCAG
>VXAV01001464.1:27248-39572 GCA_013399715.1 Alectura lathami | reverse complement strand
TTTACATAGTAAGCTAAATGATCCAAGCTGAATAGACAATGGTACATTGTTGCTGTGAGTGTAGGTCCCATAAGCAGGACAGACATCCCTACCAGCCCTATCACTAGCACACAAAGGCTGCCTCCAGTCTCTTGCCTGCCCTTCAGGCCTTCACTGCCACCCTTCAAGCGTTCAAAAGCTCACATTTAAGACCATGGGGAAAGGTGTAATGCACTTAGATTTTTACTTGCACAAAATGTTTTTCAAGGCACTTATTTATTTGAGAATCCCTTAAAATGAGCTTAGTATAACAATAACAGTTAGCCAACAGAGGAACTGAAAGGAAAGACAGTCACTCAGTGGCTGCTTAGGAGAGAATGATGTTGTGGTAATGAATGTCAGGAATATACATTCTATGGAAATAGGAGTATTTAGTATTTGGAGCTGAACATATTTCAGTGGAAAAATTAAAATAGAATGGAAGCTAATATGGCTCTACAGATGCTTCTAAGATTACACTAGAAATGACATTCACCTAAAGAATATAGTTTCACTTAAATAATTTTAGACCATCATAGATTATAGAGAAAACACTGTTTAATTCTGCAAAGTCTGAAAAAAGTCTGATTCTGTATCTTCTGGATTTTTCCAGAGGATCAGGGTAGGAAGGGGGTGATGTTAGAAGGATGCTCTTGTGATGATTCCTGGCTAAGACTCCCTACATTTTTACTGCTATTTAGCTACAAACAGGTAAATAATTCACAATAAGTAATAGAGCAGATTATATTCTTTTCTGCACATGGAATTAAATATAAGATGCTGATTTCCTTCATCTTTCTCAAAACTCTTTTCTTGATAACTTTTTGAGAACATTTTATCAGTTTCTACACACATAATACATGCACTGTGCTAGCAAAACAAAGCTGTTCTCTGTAAGGTTGTTGTAATATTAAAGTTCAGCAATGACTGGGAGATATACAGATATGATAAAGGGCCAGGAAAGTACTATGCTGCTGCCAAATACACCTCATCTCATGTTAATTACCAGTTTCTCTCAATATTTGGAATTACTGTGTCTTTTCCCTGGAGAAACACTAGTGAAGCTACTTTATCTTTGATGTACTTGGACCTGAGTGTATCTCCAGCTGGAAAAAACAAACATTCCAAATAATGTGTTCAGACTTGTGCATTTTAAAATCAAAATCATATTGAAAGCTTTGGATAAAACATATCGGTTTTGCAATACGGTGTAATTCTGTTCACATTTGCACTTCAAAAGGATATATGGGGAAATCCTAACTCATCTGTTGATGAAGTTTCTAATAAATCAGAGTCCTGGACATACCCTGCAGTGCTCAGTTACCAAAACTGGCTTTGCGCTACTTGGCCAGTCTGTTGATATTTGTATTGCTATGAAATTGCAGACTCAGCAACATCCAGCTTGCTGCTGCCAACCACAAGTTTTGAACTACTGTAATGACCTTGCTTAACAAACACACTGGTTATTTTTGACACAGACGCAATTTACCAACCAGCTGCACTCTTTTTGGTTGACATTCCCAGAAGTTATCATGTATTTGGAGGGTTGCTTAATGTATAGCTAGTAGTTATTTTTGAACTGAACTGAACATTTTGTAACAATTCTTTTGACTTCTTTAACCCATAAATGAATCATAGAAAATTACATCTGCTTCTTGCTGTGGGATTAGAAACACGATCTTTTTTGGATGTTTATATGGGGCACTGTGATAGGAATCTCTTTACATTGCACCAAATCAAAACAGAGCCTGGCCCATGGCACGTAGTCCTGTGATTTACAGGCTGAAACAAGTCTCAGCTCCAGCCTCCCTCGTAACTCAGGCTTTTGGCTGGAATACAGTCTCTGTATCCCTGAAGCTGGGTGAAATTATTAGTCAGAGAACTTACCCTGAGGGGATGTGTCCTTGGGAAGGAAATAAAAAAGGGGGAGGAGGGGACAGTATTGTTGCTGATTAGGTCAGTTAAAGTTCCCTAACCTTGTCAGATCCTCAGAAATTCTTTATTGCTTCCAGCACGCATGCATTCCAGCCAACAAACAAGAATAGTTTTGCTTCTTCACTGATGTGCACACATAACATCCTGTAACTTTTAGAGTGTAAAGCTGATGATTTGATATTAAAGAGAGAAATGCGGGTCTCACATGCCAGGCTTTAATGCCATGTGCACATGCACACACAAACTCTTCCTGTATATTTGTTGAACCCTCCAAACTTGGGAACGGAATGAGCCACCTTCCATGTGCTTCCCAGCTAATCAAAGCCCAGATTTATTTTCTGTTGTTGTTTTTTTTTTTTCACCCTGTCTTGTGTTGACGAAGGTCCTTTGACATTTTATTTAAAAATAATCAGAGAAACATTGTGTAACATGCTTGTGGGTGCACCTTAAAACCACCAGCACAAACCCTGCTGGATCAGCTTGTGGGAATGCTTGCCCGTGGGGTGCCCCAGCCCAGGAAATTGTCTCTCCTTTAACCTCTGCAGCTTGCAGGCTGGCCTTCTCACTTGAACCAGATATGTGATGCTTACAGCATGCTCCCTTTTGCCTGAGGACTTGTATAAGGATAATGATATGTGTAGTATCACAAATTTAAGAAACTAAAAGTCTTCTGTAGGCTTTGATCAGCATCACAGCTCCATCCATAGTCATTTCATAGAATCATAGAATCATGGAATGGCTTGGGTTGGAAGAGATCTTAAAGATTGTGTAGTTCCAACCCTCTGGCAATAAACAAGGTTGCCACCCACTAGATCAGGCCGCTAGATCCAGCCTGGCCTTGAACACCTCCAGGAACAGGGCATCCACAGCTTCCCTGGGCAGCCTGTACCAGTGCCTACCTCTCACTGAGTAAAGAATTTCCTCCTAATATCTAACTTAAATCTCACTTCTTTTAGTTTAAAACCATTCCCCCTTGTCCTATCGCTATCTGACCCTGTGAAAAGTCAGTCTCCATATTTTTTAATAAGCTCCCTTTAAGCACTGGAAGGCCACAATGAGGTCTCCCTCGAACCTTCTCTTCTCCAGACTGAACAAACCCAGTTCCCTCAGCCTTTCTTTGCAGTAGAGGTGCTCCAGCCCTCATCTTTGTGGCATCCTCTGGACCGCCTCCAGCAGTTCCACGTCTTTCTTGTCCTGGGGGCCCCAGGCCTCGACACAGTTTGGCAGGTGGGGCCTCATGAGGGCAGAACAGAGGTGGGCCTCTGCTCCCCCTGCTGGTCACCCCTCTCTTGATGCAGCCCAGGATGCAGTTCACATTCCACACTGCAAGTGCACGCTGCTGGCTCATGTCAAGCCTCTTGTCCACCAAAACTCTCAAGTCTGGGAGTTCTTCAGGGCTGCTCTCAAGGAGTTCTTCACATCTGTACTCATCTCTGGGATTGCCCCAACCCAAGTGCAGCACCTTGCACTTGACCTTGTTGAACCTCATCAGGTTCTCGTGGGCCCACTTTTCCAGCCTGTCCAGGTCCCTCTGGATGGCATCCCTTCCTTCAGGGGTATCAACTGCACCACTCAGCTTGGTGTCATCAGCAAACTCGCTGAGGGTGCACTCGATCCCACAGTCTGTGTCATTGATAAAGACATTAAACAGATATTTCTCAGATATTCTACCAGTTTTGCTGCAGTCATGATCCAATGCATGTACAGACTTAGACTAATTCTTCCAGGCTCTGTCTTGTTACTGCTTTGCACCCAAGTATGGGCTGAGTCATTACAGTAGAATTTTACTTACTGGAGTGCTGTGTCTGCTGCTTTATCAGAGAAATTCTCTTAGTATCTATGTTCTTACTGTTGCCAGTATACAGTACATAAATTATTCTTTTCTTTTCTTAGCCTTCCTGAGATACAGTTTAGGAGATCAAGTATGTGCCTGTTACCTAAACACACTGAGAACCAAACATCAACCAGTTCAGCTACAGAATTGGTTAAATAGAGACAAGGTAATTTTTGTTTTGATTAAGAGGTATTTACCATGGAATCATAGAATATTCTAAGTTGGAAGGATCATCAGGCCCATCTCCTGGACTCCTCTCCTCTCTCAGATAATAATTCTTCAATGCTTTTTATGCCTAGTTTTGAAAATAACGAGTTTCCTTTCAAACAACAACTTTGTCTGGAAAAACTCAGCCACATGGGCAGCTATTTATCATAGAAACAAGCACCTGAAAACAAGAGGTCATACCAGAAAGAAGATTTGAAGCACACAGCATTTTTTTTTCTACATGGGTTGTGATTACCCTGGTGTCCACCTGGTGTGGACACACACAGTGCTGCATTCATAAGTAAGTCTAACCTAGAACAGGTCTGACCTTTTCTGTCTGTCTGAACACCATTAAGCGAGTTGTGGCATCCCTACTCATGAGTGGACGGATTATGACCAAAGCAAGCATATGCACTAATTCACCTGACATCCCCAAATTATGAGATTTCCCTATATTCTCAGATGCTTACCAGCCTGCAGCTGAACCTCTCTCTCTATCAGGCAGCTGAGGGAAGGTGGTCAGAAAAATGAAGGCAGTGCCAACACAGCCAGTGATTTACTTCTGGGCAAGGCAGTCCTAGCTGGGAGATGATTTCTGGTCTTTGTACATGCTAAGTGTTGTAAATGGAAGAGAGAGGAGTCTGGAGTCTGGACAGTATCTGTGGGCCGCCAAGCAGTATTTTTACTCAGAAGATGTCTCTTGTAGGAGTTTCTGCAAGCCTGTTGAGTGTCAAGGGGCTCTGAGGTATCAAAATGATCTGTGTCTCAGTTCCAGACAGATTTCTTAAATTTTGTTGTTAATCAGAACCTATCAAAAGCAAAAGAATATGAACCTGCTACAGAGACATACAGTGTAAGCAAACAAGAGACAAAGAACAGCTGTGCTTATTGCAAAGCGAGAACCGCACTGCTTTAATGGCTTTTCACTGAAAATGTGCAGCCATGTGAGTGGCTCTGCAGACTGTGAATATTGCCTGAAAGGAATGCTTGGCCACTGCGAGGAAACATATAAAATGTTGAGCACACAGAGGACCTGCCTCCTGTCATTAAATAACACAACTGGCTTATGTTCACACTAATACTTTCCTGTGGAATTTTGTCCCCGCATCACTTGAAGCCCTCACCATCCTATGTTGCCCTTTTCCGTTTTGTGCTCCATCTGTGTTTTCAGTGGAACTGAACTTAATGTGCCTGCTCTGTTTTGGTTACGCCTAGAGGTGGGCACAACCGGTTTTGGATTCACCATGTTTTAAATTAAACATTTCTCTGTCCTCTGTGCAAACCCCAACCCCCTCTGACCATGGAAAATGTTTTAACTTTTTTTCCTGTGTGTGTGAGCTTTCACCCACTGCTCTACTTCCTGCTTTCAGCCAAAACATTGAGGGGAAGACATCAAAAGGAGAGGGCAAATGCGAAGCAGTAATTTCATGCAAGGAGCAAACGGGCATGAAAAGCGGAACCTTCACTGCCTTCTCACATATGCACTTGACCTTGAAATGTGAATGCTTCTTTGGTATTTCAAGGCCTGGATTTTTTTATTATTTTATTTTTCTTCCTTTTCCACAGTAAAACCAGCTTCATCTGGACACTTTGCTAAAAAGCCAAAAATGTAATCAGTGTTGTAAACTTTGCATAGCTCTGTAGATCACTGCAGCTACTGCTGTCACAATTATGTTCAATTAAAGGAAGGGGATTCCAATTAGAGAAACCACTTGTATTGTAATGGGGTAAAACTAGGAACAAAGCCCTTACAAACTGTGCTGCAAGCCTTCATCAACAAGCCAGGGTAATGAACAGTCTCGTTTGCAAGAACACTATGCAATGACACTTGGCAACTTCAGTCCATTATACATCAATACATAAATGTTCATCAGGAACTAATGAAGCTCCAGAACAATCCAAAAGTGTCACAGTGAAAGATCCTGGTCCTAATGAATAGCGGAACTCAGTGACAGAGTCCAGGAGTTTTGCATCCTATTGCCCTGTATCCTAGTGAATGTTTCTTGATCATTTATGGGAAAAGAGATCCATCTTGTTTTTCTGAGGATCCACTCATCATCAAACAAAATGTGTAAAATTTCTATCTGCCGTCAAGTAGTCGGCAAGGTGCACAGTATTTGCTTTCCCATTTTCCTTCAGTATTTGGCTTAGTAAATGACAGAAATGTTTGTTACGTATTTAGCACTGCACCTTTGTCAATATTACTATAATTTCAAGAGCTATCCATATGAGATCTGTTCCCAGCTTTTCCACCCAGCGCTCGATCTAATTCTTTACTCTCTATCTCTACTCACTGTGTTTGTGCACCACATATTTGTTGTTTTAGCAGGAGAACAAAAGGCAATTTCTGCTAACACTGAAAACTTACCCCCTTTGCAATGCTTTCCAATAGTTCTTTCTGAAGCTTTTCAATAGCTTCTAAATGCTTCTTAATAGCTTCTTGACACTTTTCAAGTTCTTTCTGAAGGACAAACATATCCTCTTGGTGTCTGCTAAACACAGAAATCGTAAGGACAGCTTTCTGGTGGAAGGCTCTCACTTATGTAAGACATTTGTGGACAATGTATCATTTACTGTGTGACACCTTAAATAAGGTACGGGTCTCATACATGAAAGCTAGGTCACTTTTCATTTGCTTTACAAATTACTTACCATGTTTTTGCATCACTGCATGTGTGTAGAAAAAAAGAGCCCACCACATTTTCTAGATGTTGTTTTGATACATTGAGTGGACAAACCTTCAAAGTTCCCCATCTCTCCCATTAATTTGAGTAGGGTCTTATCTTTAGAAGATACAGAGTAGAGTTGCCAGATTAATCATAAATGAAACTTTTAGTTATCCTGGAAAACTAGATGATTCTAGGGTTTTGTAAGTGTTTTTCTAGGTAGTCTTATATCCTAGACTGAAGATACTACCTTGCTGCTGGCTCTAGAGGAACTTTTGAAAACGTATTTTATTCACACTTTATGCATGAATTGAGTCTTTATATGGGGGATCTCACTAACATACAGTATTCCCTGTTGACTATACAGCTGTCAGCAGCCAGTAGGGAATTTTATTTGAATTTTCTCCCAGTTTTGCTTCAGATACCTATTCATGGTAACTGAGCCAAGCCAAATGCTTTTAAAAAAACACCAGGTCAAAGTGAGGCTGAATAGGTCACATTCATAGTGTGTTGTTTGCAGTTTCACATAAACTAACTTGTGTTATCTATAAATCCAATACCTGCATTTTAAAAAATCTTACCAAAACAAAAGTTTTGGTCTACAGAGTTAAGTTCAAAGCTGGTTTCTGCTTGATACAGCACAGAAGCTGAAACAGAGGTCTTTCATTTGTGAACTGAGTGTCCCAAGCACTGTTAAATGCAATCCTTTTCTTACTCTTTGGATGAGTAAACATTTAATGCATCCATACAAAAAGCAGTTGCTCTGGGAGAAAAGAGGAAGAACAGCACACGTGATGGCTTGATTCTTAGAACACTATCCCAATAGTAAAAAACGCAGGACCCCATCCTCTTCAGCAAAGGAGAGAATGGACTGTAAGTGTTTTGTCAGGGTACAGGGAAACCTTCTGCTCCTTATGTAAATCTGCCCCAGATTTATATTTCAGCCAAAAACCTAAGATGCATTGATTACAGCTTCCTACCTTACACTAAAATATGCTTCTCTCTGAAATTAAATCTCTGGATGACTCATTGTCTCAATTTTCTCAGATGTGAACAACAGAGAGGTGCTGACAATGGGAGAGTTTGATTGCTGTGTCTGTTCCTTGGCAGTTGTAAAGGAAAGCATCTGCATGCAGAGCAGGTGTGTAATGTCTCTGTACAGTCAACAGAAATAAGCTCTATGCAGCAGGATGAAACTAGAAAGTGGCTAATCCCAGCCTTAGATAGACTTAAGGTTCAATTTGGTTGCCTAATCATAGGCATCCAGAGCTTTTGGTAATGGAGTAAAGAATCCCACCGTGCCTTCAGCTGCTGGCCAAGAAAGTCACGGCTTCCATGTGGCTGAACCGAGCTCCCACTGCGCAGTGAGCTGAGTGGCTCTATCACTTTTCTGGCTGTTCTGGCTGCATTGCCTACAGATTTGATCCAGTTGCCTGCACACACAAGTATCTGGTGTAATTGAAGGTACCCTGGGATAACGTGCTGGGTTCCAGAAAGAGATGGATCTCCTATGGGCTCTGTGCCATATCTGCCAGCCTATGTGAATGTCTTGGGTCTCCTAGGACATGAGTGAGCAACAGAACTGAGCATTAAACCTGCCTTGACTATACTGCTCCACTGCTTAGAGGATTAGCAGACATCTGCAGACTCAAAAATTGGGGTCTAAATGTCAGACTGTACTTGGGAGACCCATCTCATTATGTTCGAAATAATCCATTTTGATGGAGACCAGACTCATCTGTTAAGCCAAGTGCTCAGCTGTCTTGTGTCATAGACATACAGAATAGGTGGAGTTTACTATTGAATATAGCTGAAATTGCAAACAGTGCCAGTGTATGAGAGAATGGCAGGGGGTTGAGCACAGACGCCTGACGTATGGCCAGGGTGCTTTCTTTGTCTCCATTTATCATGTTCCTTCCTCTTTCCTTGCAGAGGAAGAAAATTGCCGAATTGGCTTTTTTTGTTTGTTTGTTTGTTTTTGTGCTAGTACTTTGCATCATAAACAAGGGGCTTGCCATCCTTGAACCTTATTGAACTGAACTGTGCCAAAAACACAGTTTAATCTACCCTTTTTAAAAGAAGAAGGTACAATGCAATAGAACAGTACCTTTACATTCGTTCATTTTATTTAAGCTTGCTAAATGTCTTTGAATGACATTTAGAGGTATTTGAGCAAGAACGTTGTGTATGTATTTCTGTAACAGGAATTTATTAGAAAAGACATAGATTCACTTAGATTGTATTTTACAATATTCCCTATGTGTTAAAGCACACAGATTTATGCTTTGCAGTAGCCTGTAAAAGGAGATATTTCTTGACAGCCTTATCTGCACATTAGCCTCAACTGCTGTGTATAGTAAAAGTGTGGAGTGGTAAATCTACATCCAGATTATGTCTGCATGTTTCTATCTCTTTACTGATAATTTCTTTTTTATATTCTCCTGTCTACTGAAATTACTTTTATATAAATTTACGTATATAAAAAATACCTATATATGCTATATTTTGTAATGAAGTTATGCATACTTCCAAAGTAACGATAAGAAGTTAAGAACATCAGGATGAAAGGAGTTAAATATGGTTGTCAGACAGCTACAGAGAACTACAACTGTGTTGCTTTAGAAAAAGACAGAATAAAAAGAGGAAGTAAAGTGTTAATGATTTTACATCGTATTCTGAAGTCGTTTAGATGTTAAATCAGTAGGACAATTGTATGTGGATTTGTAACATAAAATCCCTAAAGATTGTGAGGTAGATTGTTTAAATAACCTAGCAATTTATGTTAAGAGAGGAAATAGAAGTGAAGCTACTGATAATAAATTGCTGGCAAGTTCTCTGTTTTGTATTGTAGGAAATTAGATGAATTAGCTTTTCGGTATTAAAAACCATCATGTTGGCATATGTATAGGAGCTTTTGTTAGAGTGCTCTAAGATGTATTTTCAAAAATAACTTTAAAAGTATGCAGAAATATTTGATTTGTCCTACTTCTTCCTAATTTCTCAGAACGGTATAGCTCTTTTTATAAGTAACATTCTATTTCTGACAGTTTTTTTTCTTGTCATTTCTCTTGCCTACTGAGTTATGAGCTCTTGCCAAGAAGTCAGGAAATCACTCTCCTGGAGCTGGATCTATTTGCCTTAGCATTGGTTTCTAGAATTTATTTGTGAGGAAGCAGATTGAGGAAACCAAGAGATGCGCTCAGTTCCGTGCTGTACGTGGTACCAAGCTGTCCTTTGACATTCAGTCTGTCCTCGTCCCCTTCTATGTCTTAACAATCCATTACTTTTTCAGATCATATTCACCATTGCTAGGTCTTATATTTGTTTTATGATTCATTTCAAGCTCTGGTTGCTAACTTCTGTGCAGACTTTGAATCACATGACATTTCGNCACCATGATGTAAATAACTTGTTACATCTTGGCTTAGAGGAAATAACACTCCTACCTGAAACTTCAAAGGTTGTCTGGAGGAAAACGTGCCCTTGTTTGAAGGGCAAGCACAGACATTTCTACACCTTCTGCTGGTGTCTCATATAGACTCACCATGGAGTCTATTTGTTTAGCTCAGTCTATTATTTTTAAACTAAAAGCCATAAAAGTTCAAGTCCCAGTGGTGTTATTTGCAAACTCTAGAGAAACATTTCAGACTTCCCTGAGGTGATGTGCATGCTGCCCTGGCTGAGGAGTGTTCTTGTTGCTCGACTTGGTCACATTTTTTAGTGTAACATCACATCTGCCAGCCATGAGATGGGTCTTCCAGCAAGTAAGCAATGAGAGGCATCTGCCTATAAATTACTCTGTTTGTGATCAGCTGAATGGTTTACTATTAAGAGGTGGCAAACTGATTCCTGTTCAATAGTAAAAGGAAACAGCACACTTCGTTTCTTCTTTGTTTGCATACCGCATTGCAGTTCTCCAAGAGCCTAAAGGCTCCAGGCTGTCAACACAGAGATCAGCAGTAGTTTCCCTGATGTCTTGACACAGAGTCATGAGGTATTGCCACTTCTGCGGTGGAGTGGACCATTGCCATGGCTGTCTAGATGGTGTCATTCATGTTCCTGCTACTTCAGAGCAGGAGCAACAGAGCCTTGTCATTGTATATAAAATGCCCAGAAAAAAATTAACTGGCTGTTGGACTTTTGCTGGCCTCGCTTTGCTTGGTGCTCTTCCATGGCATGACTTGTTCACCCTTTGCTGAGTGCAATCAGTCTGTTCAGTGTTGTAAGTGGTGTGATAGAGGAGCTGAAGCAGCAAGTCCACCAGGAGCTTGGTCTTTCATTTCATCTGTGACTCAGTACGCTGGAGATAAAAGGTTGAGCAAGGGAGCAGAAGGACTTTTCAGACATATCTCTCCCTCTGTCCCTCATGGCTGTCCTCTTGCTGACTGCCCCATCCTTCTTGGGGCCACACCCTGTTGTGGAAGGGCAGAAAAGCTCAGACAGGGAGGAAAGGCCTGAGGAAAGGCCCGTACAGGCAAACTGTTTTTTTTTTTTTTTCCCCCTCCAGGGACAGGAACCTTGACATTTTTAGTTTTCTCCCCACCATGTTACATCTTCCCAGTTGCTCGGGAGTAGCGGCTCATTGACAGTCAGTGACACACTCATGTGAAGGAATGTGTTACTGCACAAATTGTGTCTGCCCTGCAGGGTACTGCAAGGCTCTGCACAGTGACAGAGCTCTGCCAGGGTAAATACTGGTGAGGGCATAGACAGAAAGCTTTAGGAGGCTGGCAGCAATGAGTAGAAATTGTATGGAGGAAAGTGGGAGAAGATACCATTGTGCCAACACACATTCAAGGGTGTTGGGGGAGATAGATCTGGAGTCATCATTTGGGTAATTGGAGATATGAAACCAAAGGATGTCGAGGGGAAGTTGTGGAATTTGAAGATGAAAGATTAGATGGTTGTGAATGAGGGAGAGTCAAAGGTGTTTTCTGGAATAAAATGGCTTAGTTTTAAGTCTTCCTACTGCCTGCATCATTTGTGTGCCTGTGAAGAAGAACACAACACCTTTTATGAAGCAGTGAGGAAGAGATCCATGGCTGACACATGGAAGCTACAGACCATTGCATTTCTGAAATATTTCACACATTCACCATCATTGGAAAGATGTCAGCCATGACGACTGCTCACTTCAGCCAGAGAAAAGCAGCTTTCTGTTACAGAAATCTTCATGTTAAGGTGTACTAAGGAATTTATATTCAGAAGAAAGGTAACAAGGTGATATCTAGATACAGTGAGTAGAGATGATTTTTTCCTCTCCAGAAATAGTCCAGCAGAGTAGTGGAGAGTGAGTTGCTAGGGGAAGGCAAAAACAAACCAGAACAATAAGAGAAAGTAAAAAGTGAACTAAACACTTCTCTCTCTCATCTTTCTGAAACCATTGTATGTTAGATATTCAAGAAGGGGATCCAGAAAGCTGATGGAGAGTAGTGATGCTGGAATAATGGAGAACAAGAAAATTATGATTGCCAGTTGATTGCCAGTTAGTACTGTGGAAGAATACATCTGCTCTGGAAGAGTACTAGGTATCTACTGGGCATATGAAATGCTGGAACACTAATGTAAAGTGCTGTCTGGTGCCTCATGGATGCTAAAATCCATAAATGTTGGAGTTTTGTACACTAATTCATGTTCTTTCTTTCCCTCTTTTTTTTTTTTTTT
>VXAV01001464.1:8694-26025 GCA_013399715.1 Alectura lathami | reverse complement strand
CTCCTCTCCCCCCTCCTCTCCTCTCCTCTCCTCTGCTCTCCTCTCCTCTCCTCTGCTCTCCTCTCCGCTCCGCTCCGCTCCGCTCCCCTCTCCTTGAGTTTATGTAGAGAGTTTCACAATTAAATTTGATTAATTTGGGGCTAAAATAGATTTATGGTCTCTGTTTTCTCACTACATTTTTTTCTGGCTGTCCCTGGGCTTTTGAATCACTTTTCCAAAATGCACAGTCACAGTAGCAAAAATTCTTATAACTGCTGGAGATGCTGGTCCATCCCATCTATGTGAATGATTCAGTTGTGACACCTATGACACTGTCTAAGATCAAGACAATAATAAGTGCTTTGAGCCCCACCCTAGTGGGGACTGACAGGCCCTGTTTCTCTGCAATCAGTGGAGGGAAGGAGACTGCATACCAAAGATAGGTCACAACTATCTTTTCCACAGTGATGAAGCTCTGGAAGCCCCAGACAGCAGGGGTTTTACTTATCTCTCACTTCACTTCTGATACTGTGGTAGGCAGGATAACTTAGTCAGCCATCGATGCGAAATTTCTTTCACCTGATGTTAGTCATCTGAAAACTGGAGACCAGTATAAGTGTAAGCAAGTCGTCCAGGCTTCCTCTCTCCTCCAGCCACCTTGATTCATTACAAGACACTTTGGTATCAGGATGAGATGAATCAGTCTAGTGCTTCTCCTTCCCCTTCTCCCCACGGACGGCAAAGGAAAACATTGTGAATTCACAAGCATTCAGGATACCTAAAATCCTGAGAACTTGCTAGGGAAGGTGAAGATGGCTCTACCCCACTTTAGCTTTTTCTAGTGTCCCTCATTTCCTAATGTGGGTACTGTTCCCTTTGTCTTCAAACTCCTTGCTTTTGGGGAGAGCTCACACTGTGAGAGAGGACAATGCCTACAACTAGGCTGTGTTTCTGTAACAGCTGTAGGACTATTCACATGCATTAGGTTACATGTATATTACATTCAGTATGTGACTTGTTAATCTGCATCTGTTTCTTTTTATTGCTGCTTGGGGGCATATTTGTACAAAGAATGGCCATTTCAGAAAAGCCTACATGCTCACTGCATGCAGATCTGAAGTCCTGCCAAGCATCTGTGGATGACAAGAGGTCGGTACTGTGAATAGCATGTCCTTTCTTCTCATTGTCATTTGTATTAAATTAGTGATATTAGTGTAGTGCCTAGAGGCAACAAATTAGATTTAGGGTCTCATTCTGCTAGGTCCTGTGCAGGCAAATCAGATGACACTGGCTCTTCCTTAGGGAGCTTCCAGTTTTGCAAATCTGCCACCCAAGTGCACTTACAAGACAGTTTTGATTTTGGGGGATGTTGTGGGATGACAGCATGTCAAGGCAGATCAGATTTACTAATTGTAGCATGATGAGGAGCAAGCGACCACATTACACTGGTCAGAGCCAAGGAGAGTGAGTAAAGGTCTATGCAAACTGCTAGCTGCTTACCTGTAGCACTATCTCCACCTTTCAAAGGGCGAACCTTCCCCCTGTCAGGCTGGCAGAACCTGCAAGCCCAGAAGCAAGTCCTGTACCCTCTGTCCGTGAAGTCGCTCCCATGAACAGGTCTTCTACCATGACCTGTATGCTCTCTGAGCAGGCAGGAAGGGACGTGCTGCTACTTATACTGGTGTGATAAAGACCAGCCACCTATTCTGCTAAAACCAAAATAATTTTAAATGGTACAAAATATTTTAAAGTAGTAAGTGAAAATAACATGTTAACTCAGAAGTAGTGCTCTTACTGCTCTTCCTATCAGATTCTTTTGGAAGTAAATATCTCAGTAGTACTCAAAACATTAGAAAAAGTGTTGCACTTATTAGTAGGGGGAACACAGTGTTCAGTGATAATTTTCTCATCTTCCATTTATTGTAAACACTTCAGTTTCTAGGAATGAAGTATTTTCTTCTTTTTTCCCCTTTAGTATGCACTGCAGTGTAATGGATGATATCTGTTTTATGATGTTTATCACAGGCCACAAATAAGTCAATAAGCTATGCCAACACATTATCCCTACTTTTAAATTTGGAATATGGAGCCTTCATTTGAGAAGGTGCATAACACATAATTTCCTTAACTTTCAAAACCCTGTGTTTTCTCAGTCACTTCTGATATCGTTCTGCAAACCTAAACAAAGCTCTTCCTTCACTCAGATGTCTTCACCCTCTCCCCCTTTTTGTGTGTGGGTACTTTGTTTTGTTTTTCCCTTGTGTAATCACTGGACTTACATTACTGATTCTAACATTGATACTGACCTAGAAAAGTATTCAGTCTAAACTGTGCCTGGAAATAAAACACTTCTATATTGAAAAGATAATGTGGATTTCGCAAACAAATGGAGACAAGAGAGGACAGATAGTGTTTTAGGCTTGCTAGTTTGACAGCATCCCTTTGACATACCAAGCCTTTCTAACTGCAAATGGATTTCCATTCCAGCTCATTGAGGAGCAGGGCCGGGAGGCTGAGCAGTGCGGAGTGCCAGGCTGGCACAAATGTTAGGTGTCGCCTTTTACCCACTCTGTGAACCTGCAGCAATTCCTGTGAAATGGAAACCGAAGATTTCAGCCCTCCCAGTGTACGCAGTGAGCGTGAACTCTCTCTGAACTTGGTATGTGTTGAAGTCTGGAATAGTTCAGAAGGGAAGAATGGATGAATTGATAAAGGGCAAAACTGTATAGCTTCATGTTCTGGGTAACAGTGCCTATATTGCTGCTACAGCTAGATCGGAATGTTGTTGCAGTCTGAAAGAGAAACCTTACGTATATGGTTTGGGTTTTTCCTGAGGCTCTTCTGATTAAAGCCGTTGCTACTTTTCTGGTGCTACAGGCCAAATAACCAGACACATCATAAAATCAGACAAAACACCATCAATAATGGTAGTAAGAACCTTGATTCAAGAAGTTCTGGTATTTTTTTTTTTTTTCCCCCTATCAAATTCTGCCAAGAGCTGTGGAAAGAAGGAGCCTGACAGATGTCTGTGTTTGCTCCCACTGGAGACAAATGGCTGTTCTGATAATATTATCTCTAAGACTGGCCTTAAACTGTTAAGTTCACTCCATTTAACATATCTCCTGGGTTAACAGGCAGTTTGAACATGATCCCACGATGTGCCAGGTGCCTGGAACTGTCTCTTGACATCAGTGCTGGGGAGGGCTCTGTGTCCTGAGCATGTGTGGGAAGAACAGCTCCAACATTTATCTAGAACTTCCCACTGGCAGCACCAGTGGGAAACAGCTGCCAAGTCTCTCTGAGGGTTCTCTGAACCCCAGCAAGAAGATTATCCTCCCAAAGACCCCTCTCTCAGATCAGACTTTAGCTTTTCTCTCTCCTTCTCCTGGCTTCTTTAGAGGATGTTCTGTGGGGGTTATTACTGGAGCAGAGCTGGAACCTGTCAGTGACTCCTGCTCCCTTTTCTCTGTGAACATCTTTAATACATTACACTGAAGTTTCCTGGGGGGGAAAAAAAAAAAAGGGCAAACAAAGAAATGAATGTGTATGTTTTGACAAGGCAAATCAGGGAAGAGTAAACACTTTCTGTTATTTTTTTGCCATGTGCATAAAACATGCATCTATGAGTTGATACATGGTCCAACAGTTAACTATAAATGCAACACAGCAGTATATGTAGGGACTTTTTCTGTGAAGAATTGCATGTCTTCCATTCTAATTTTTATGCAGCTAGCATCAAATGCTCCTCACCTATGCAAAGGAAACTGACAGTCTCTCTACATCAGGATTATTCACTTTGTTTTAAGGGATACATCAGTTCCACTCCCCCAGACATTGCCTCAAAATTCACAGACAATAATCAGTCAGAAAGGAGCACTCATTATTAAGTAAGTAGTAACAGAGTGACATAAATTATGATGTTTAAAACCATATGACTTTATTTAATTAAACAAAAGATTTTGCACAACAATTCTCTTTACATCAGAATTCTTGTTTGCCATTGCTTTGGTATTTTTTGGTCTCCTCATCTGTGAAGGTTTTGTTCAGAAGTGTAACTTTCTGACAGGGGAATTTGCAGCCATGTCTGTTTAGAACAAGAGAAAGGGAGGAAGTTTTGCAAAAATAAAATAAATAAATATATATATATATCACAAGCCCAATATCTCCATACTAGCTTCTATTTCAGATGCTGATTTGTACAGAATAAAGGGCACTGTGGGGAAAAAAAAAAAAAAACAAAAAAAAAAAAACAACAACTCACAATTTCACTTTTTCAGTTCTGTGGCTTACTGAAACTGCCATGAACTTCAGGGGAGTGCAAGGGCTATGGCCATGCCTTGCAGTGCCCGTCAGCCTGGAAGTGCCAGGAGGAGGGGGGCTGAGGCTGGCCTAGCTGCAACAGGGTGGCCTCTGTGTAAGGGAGCCTATGACTTTCCTCTTGGTACAATTTTATGGTGCCTCTGTTGCCAAACCAAACAAGTTAAAGGCCACGGTCTGTACATGAAAAATGTAACTGTATAAATGCAACAAAGATAAGAAATAAGCTCCTGATCAGAACTAAAGACAAAGCTGAAAGTATTAAGGTGATAGTGCAATAGGTTTGTATGTGTATTTTTGTTATATGCCTTTGAGGTTTCACCAAATCCTGATACTCCATACTGTTAGAGCTGATCTCAGATGTGATGTAGGTTATATGAATGTTGCACATTCAGTAAAACTTCATTGGTGTGATCCACCTCCCAGTAAAAACCAGTCTTTATTGACTTATATGGAAACAGTCAGGTCCTCCCCAGACTTTAAAAAAGTGAAGTGTAAACAGAAGGGATTCTCCAATGACTCCAGTAATTGCAACGTCAGCACTTAGAACCCAGTGCAGGCAGGGCAGTCATCAGGAGTTTTGCTGTTGGCTGTAACGATGAGTGGCTGGGATCCTTGTTTGATCCTTTCGCAGTGCATGGTAACCACTGCCACGAGAAACCGCTTTGTTTCACTGAATTTCAAACTCCTGCTGGTAAACAGAAGTTTGAAATACCGCCAGGAGGGGCAGTACTTTGCAATAGCAGAGGTTCAGTGAGATGAAAGCGAGTGGCTAAATATTTGATTGACTGAAAACATGATAGCATCTTTCCAGCGTAATCTTCTTCACAGAAATGTACTAAGCTGAATGGCCTAGACAAATGACCAGATCACAAAGCATCTCCCCCACCACCTTCTGCCACTTTTTGTGATGAACAACATAACCCAGACACGGTGGGAAGAGAAAGGGGAAGGAGAAGCGAGAATGAGAACAGTGTCTCCATCAATATCTGATTCTAAAGGGTGTTTCTGAGAACTGTTGGTTTGGGACGTATTCATTTCTCTCACTGATTATTCATTTCCCTCCACTTGGACAAAATAATAATAATAATGTATTGTAAGCATCTGTGGGAGGGTGAATAGCGGTACAGCTCCTACTGGACTCCACGGCATTTGCCCCTGCCTCCCTCAGTTGCAGAACCCAACAGCTGTCTTCATAAATACTGTCACTCAGGATTTGAATAGTTTTACATAATCTGGACTGGAGTGGGGAATCCAAGCTTTTTACTGGTCAAGTGGCAGGTGGGGAATTTAAGCTTTTATAATAGAGCCACAATGGCTGCTCCCACAGGGATTTTCTTTTACTGTCTATTGATTTATTATAAGCTCTGAAGTAAAGACTCCAGGATTAAATTGGGGGCAGGGGGTGATATATTCTGAAGGTCAGAGGGTGAAGGCGGAGAGGAAATCTAGGTCTGTCCTGCTGCTGCTGCTGCGCCAGCCCAGACGGGTGGCCTGTGTGCCCTGCTTGTGACCCCTGTGCCGAGGAGAAGGATTGAAACTGCTGGGTCACCAGCTGACATGAGAAAAGGAGAAGCTGCTATTTTAGTTATGGATTTTGTTTTTAAGTCCCCCTCTCTCTCTTTCAATATGGAAATACATGCCTGGCTCCTCTTTTCTCAGCTCTGAGCACAGCTCATGCCTTTGCCATGACCATACCACCGGAGGGCTGGGTGCTGTAAGGAGCCCATGGGCCCTGGTGGCACAGCTCATCCACCCTACTAAGGGCCTGGCACACATCTGGTGGCCATATCTGAGGGAAATCACAGCCGAGGAGATGTAGATCTAAGAGAACATCAAAGGAAGTGTGGAGTACATTGTTTTATAATTACACTGGCACAGTACAGCTTTCTCTGAATAATAGCTCACTGGTAGCTATGAAAAGCACGCCAGCCTTGAGCAAACACAGTAAACTAAATACAGCTGGGATTAAAGTGAAAAGTACACATTCTCTTGCTTACGCTTAGCTGACCATCCCTGCTGTTTGCATTAGCTGTGACATCAGCCTTCAGGTGGGGGCATGTTTGCTCGTTAAAGCTAATGAATCCTGATTGCCCTGCCCACCAGCCTCCTCCTCCTTTCACAGCCCGGTTCCAGCTAGAGCACACCACCGGGCCAGACTGTCCCACTGCCCAACGCCAAGGCCAAAGGGTGATGAACTGCTTCCACACAAAGCAGATCTTCATTCACTGGGAGCAGGTGCAAACTGTCCTTTTGTGTGAACAGCTGGGAAAGCTGTAACCCTTTGCTGCCTGCACTCGCTTCTGTTTAGACTCACACTGCAGGAGGAAAAGGGTCAGAAGGTTTCAAGCAATGTTTTCTGAGTCTGCCTGTTTGCTTTGGGAAAAGCTTTGCTTTTCACTCATATCACAGAGCAGCTTTTATTTAATCTTTCTTTGTCTTTAGCGTGTGCAGAGCTGCTTCACAGGAAAAGATGATTTTAAATGCCTTACTACACGTAACAGTAATTTTCTGAAGCTTACCTCGCCTTGCAAAGAAGCTGCGTACATGTCCTGGCATCTGCTGCTGGGAGTCAGGCAGGGGCTTTGAGGATGGGTAGTCCTTCCACAGTGAATCAGCCACCTCCTCTGCTGGACTCTGCCCTCATTTCTTGCTGTAATGGTGAGAGATACCGGTAATAAAATCCTCACTCCTGTTGAGCATGTAACCCAGAGTAGTAATAATTCCAGTCAGTTCACGTAAAGGTGTAGGCTGGTCTTCATCAAAGGAGCCAAAAGAATAGGCACTGAAGATCACATTTGTCTCAGTGGGGAGCATGATTTAGAAATGGTAATATAGTTAAAACCCAAAGCAGACTTACTTTTGAGAGAAATCCTTCTGTTATGTTAGATTCAGTGCGAGAGCATTTTATTATATGAAACTCTTTGCATTTAAGAAAATTGCAGACAATGTATTTTTGTTGCCATAAATAGGAAATAGGGAAAAATAATATCAAGGTAATGTTAAGTACGTCAAAAATGAGTTCAGAATGACCTGCTGTACTGGGACAAGTTAAGGAGTTTAGTAGCAGAGCAGTCAGTAAGTTACTGGTTTTGAAAAAGCATATTATTTTGTGGGTTACCATCTATAACAATTTTGCTTGATAGTTATAAAATGGCTATATATATTCAGCAGGAATTTCAAAGCATCTTTAAGATCTAAAAGATACCCTAAGTTAGTTGAAATGACTTATTGAAAGCCAACCTAAGTGCCAAGCAATTGGTTGTATGACAGAAGTTTAAAATTAATAGACTCTGGTATACCAAAAGAATTATTGACTACTCTCACTACTGCAGTGTGCTTTCTTACAAAATTTTCTTCCTTGCATGTAACAGGAAGACAGATACATATGTCAGCATAATATCTCACATCAGGCTAGGAAACCATTGACAACAAAAAGACGGCTATTAGAACCTGTTGCATTTCCGAGAGTATGTCAGAGCCAGATGTAAACAGCGACAGCAATTGAGGAGGTAGTATTTGCAATATTGATCTGTTTTGATCATGCTTGGACAAGATGGAGAGCCTTGACATTTTTACTGTGTAAGGAGTATGTCTCACAAATGCCTATTGTTTTTGTTTGGTCAGGGCTGTCTCAAACAAAGTCCTTCTGAGAATATGGGGAACTGTGATGGTGAACTAATTTCTGCACGTTCTATCTTGGTCCTCTGCTGAACATACATTCCGTCCTTTATTTCATCAAGCATGGATTGAATTCTGAGTTTAGGTGAGATCAGTTTTTCTTCATCTTCTCTACCCTCCCCCTGGAAGGCTGGATGGAAGCGGCCCGTGGTCCAAGTTCTTAGCTGCAAGCCAGACAACATCAGTTTCCAAACAGGCATGTGGGAAAGCAGGACTGAAGCTTTCTGTCTCCCAGCCCTGCACCACAAAACCAAAGAGACCTTCAGTGAGATTAAAAAACAGCAAATCAAAAGAATATGGTTTATGCTAAAATATGTAAGTAAATATTTGCTGGCAGAGGATGTCACAGAGGAGTTTAGCAAGAATTAGGAAAAAGAAATGTTAGTGGCAAGAATTTCCAGAATTATACTTATCAGAAAAAAAAAAAAAAAAAAAAAAAAAGAGATAAACTATTAAATCTTATGCTGTAAGTCTTAGTCAGCCTCTGACTAGTGGAAGTGAAGGTTGTATTGGTGGTCCTTTGCCTGATGTTGTCCCATCCAAAGTCTGGCAAAGCTCTGGTTGAATTCACTGAGGCCAAGCACCCAGCCCTGAACTGGGAAGCTGCGGTTCTAGAAGGAAATGAACTTGTGTTGGACATAGCATTAGTGCAGACATGAGCTTTCTCTGCAGTGCTAACACCAAAAGTTTGTAAGGAGGAAACAATCAGAAGTCAGAGAATGGTACCTTGAGAATATCTCTCTGTCAGTTGAAAATGTTGTACTTGTCCAAATAAACATGGTACATCTCTTAAGACATATCAGGTACACAGTTATCAAAACTGCCTTGCTGTTTCCCAGCAGGGGTGCTTTGGCCAGAGGGCAGCAAGAGGGGAAGGAGAGACCACAGGGGAAAACCCCCCTGTGTTAGTATAAACCAGCCCTCCACTGCATCTTTGTGTCATCTGTCCCCTCGTGCTTTTCAGGAAAAGCTTCTGCTTGCCACTGGATTGCAAAGAGCATACATTCCCTTGTCTCAGTTTGCCCCTAAATTTCACCTGTGCTTGGAGCAGCTGCAGGATGCCTGCTTCATCGCACACACCATAGGTTCACAAAAGTACTTTAGGGACTAGAAGCAAGGAAAGAAAGCTTAGGCTTCTTACAGCTCCCTGCTGTCTGCCTGGGAAATATTAAGGGCCCAAGTTCCCTTGCTGTTAGGTCCCCAGCAGTAAGGTGTAAAAACAAAGAGGCAGCACATGTAGAACATGAAGAAAGCATTGTACCAAGAGGCATACTTTAAAGGGGACCCTGAATTCTACCTCTTTTGGCAAGAGAGCATTAGTTCTGCAAAAATTTTAGTGTGCCTTAGTGAGGCAACTGGCCGGCCTAAAGAACTGTAACCCCATTGACCCCCAGAGGCTATAAACACCAAGCTCCTGCATAGGAGGAAGGTGGAAACAATTGCAGCTCAGAAGAGTGATGCTCCCCTGGGAGATGTGTGTACGCATGCCCATTCAGGGAACTGCTGACCCTGAAAGATTTTCACATGGAAACAAAATCTATTTTATGTTTGGAATCCTGCTTTCAAATAGGCAGGTCCTCCGTGACTTTTCAGCCATTTCAATGGGTAAAAGGAAAGCAGGGAAGCCTCAGAGACCTGCAAAGAATTCTATAAAATGTGGTCTCTAAAATGAATTTAAAGGTCATTGATCTATCGGTATTTAGGAATAGGAGCCTGTATTAGTTGTGAAATATCACTATTCTTTTTGTTTTGCACGGCTGTCAAAAAATGGGTACTATATCCTCCCTGGATGAAAGTGTATGAGATAAAATGAGCCCTAAAAAGAGAAAATGAAGAACCTAAGTAGTGGAAGACAAATCACATGAGGTAACATAATTACTGTGAACTTCTTATCATATCTTTTCCCTTTAGCCTTTAAACATGACATTGAATTCCCCTTACAAGAAAACCCCACAAGCGAAAATGTTATATGAAACAATGTGGAAGACAGGCACAGATGTCAATGTCATGTTTCAACTTATGAACTATATGCACAGTACTAGGAAAAACAGAATCAGTTATTGTAATATATGATTTGCATGACATATCTTAACATTGTGCTGCATGACACTTGGTGGCTACTGTTTCAAAGTATTATAATCTGCCTGCCTCTGAGCAGCTCTATGTAAAACAACACAACACAAGGTCTGCCCCTGTGAAGTTTTTTTCTTTGTGTTGGTCTTCAGTGAAGTCAAAGGGAAGACAGAAAGAAAAACATAGGAAATGTGTTTTGCAAATTAATAGGCACAATAACTAGAGGAGCTAGTGCAGAACTAGCACCTGCAACAAACCTTAACTATTTTATATTTGACTTTTCTTTAAGTTGTTTGGGCTTCTGTTACTGCTCTTTGGATGTTGGAACAGGCCATTTTAAGCATCAAAGACGAATCACTCAAACAGGAAATGTGAGACTAAATGGTTTTGTTTAGTGATCTGCAGTACAGTGATGTGTACACCCACTTAAGGCGTGAGATACCTCAGCAGTACGATATGAGCTTCTTGCTGTTTTCTTGCTGAAACCAAAATTATATTTGATGTGTTATGCATCGCTTATGTTGAGAGCTTTTCTTCCTGCAAAACTGAATTACAATACAGTGGAAACCTTCAGTTCAAGCCTTGCCAGTGTGCTGAAGGCAGACGTGGACCAAAATTACCTGGCATGCTAAGATTAGATGGCACAGCAATATTATGACTTCAAAAAGTCACCATCCCTAGAATATCAGTGGAAAGAGAAAACCAATTAGATGTAACGTTTTCTGTCAGAATAATCTTTTTACTAGTAGAGTCTGTAAGACTGAAGGAGGTGGCTTGATTAGATGAGCAAAGATGAAGGTTTTGCCCTTAGAAGCTGTATCAACACTTGTGGTTTTATGGAGACACATCTCAAGTTAAAGGGTAAACTGGTATTGCCTTCACAGTGGAGACCCATAGATGTGGCTGACCACAAATGCTCAATTTTGAAATAAAAAATGGAGTACAATATGCCTGGATGTAGAAAACTAAAAATGTACCAAAGCAGTTGGCTTAGCAAGCTCATACTGAAAACGCGAGTGGAAAGCTAAGCACTGTGGCTCTTGCCTTGGCTAGGAAAGCAAAGCAAAGGCAATAAGGCAGCAGGGAGCTTAGGAGCCCTGGGATCATGTAGGAGCCAAGACTGATGATCATGCGAGGCAGACGCTGGACATCTGCCATGAATCAGGGTATTTGGGCTCCTCACGCCACCAGGAGAAACCAGGGCTTCAAGGTGGATTGAGATCCCAGAGCTTTGTTGCCGTTGTAAAAGGTACATAAGTATGGAAAGCTGCACATGAAAACCACCAAAAGCATTAAGGTCCCAGAGGCAGTCCTATCATGAGGCGCACAGCTGCTCAATAGCCTGCCAAGTGTCATCACTTGACAGAAAGCTGTGAAGGCACAGCCTTATGTGGCATCTTTGGATTTTAGTGGATTGGTATTTTCTCATGAAAACCTGTTTCACCATAAAATGTTCAGCCAGGTCTTCATGGAATACCCTGCCTACCTCATACAGCATTTCACTGAGTATCTGTTTTATTTTGCACAAGTAAATGTGGGTAGAAGTTCACCCTGAAGGTGATGAAGCCAGTTCCAAGGGGAAGAAAGTTACGAGAAGGGAGTTACAAAGAAGAAAGTTACAAGGGAGCAGAAACCTGGCTGTAATTGTTGCATTGATGCATTAGGGGTTTATGGCCAAAGGATCACAGCTGTCTTGAACTCACTTGTTGCAGTCTGTCCTATCCATTTTCTAATGTACTTATACCTTCCCCACTCACTCACACTCTGCACGTTGCTTTGTGCTTGTTAACAGAAACTCTGGTTCCTTAGGGTGTTTCTGCCTGCATTCCCTGTGCTCTCTGATTTGATGCAAGTGAATTGACAGAAATAATAACTCATCTCTGTAAATAATTGCTTTCATTGCAGCAGTGGTCTGGAAAGCCCCATACTTCCTTTCCTGCAAGTCAGTAATCACAGTGATCATGTGTGTTTGTTGGTTTTGTTGTACCCATGTATGAGTCACTCGTGGGAATTTTCCATCAGATGTATAGGAGTGATGCTAACCAGGGGCTTTTCCTCTTCTCTTGCACACTACACTGCAAAACATTAGAAATCCATTCCTTTTGCAGGAATTACTCCACTAAACTTACTTATTTTGGTCTGAAAATAAAATGAGAAGCATATTGAGGAATCCATTAAGCAAGCAGTAGCTGAAAATATGGAAAGTAGCCTTGCCAGATATTCAGTTCTGAAACACTGACCCTTCCAAAGAAGAACCAACGCTTATTTTATAAATGCAGTAGTAACAGGAATGAAAGTAGCTGAACATTGGAGGAAAGACATGGAGAGGTTCTTTACAATTGTTTTTGTACTAAAAAATTATCAAGACAAGTTACTAAAAAGCAAGAAAGAAAAAGAACAAATGTCTCCAGTTGCACCAGAAGACATTCTGAATAGAGAGCCTCCAGACAGAAACAGTGAGGTGTCCAAGATAAGATTGAGAGAACACAGCAGAGGTGTTTGATATCATTGCAACTCTGCTGATAAAACGTTTGAACTTTGTGTTTACATCCTGTATACATATCTGGAGTAATGTTTACGCCTTGCTTAGTGAAATCCTCTAAGATCCAAACACTTCAAGCACTAGATTAATATTATCATTACGGTAATGATGAAGGAACATTTTGTTAGTAGTTTTCAATTTAACTATACTGATTTTTAAATATTTTAAGCTTCCCTCTTGTTATATGAGAAAGAATGCGTTTAGGAAACATTTACTTTGTCATTGAATATTTCCATGTCTTGTCATGTTTTGTATTGAATTTAAATATTTCAATGAATATCACTAAATTATGTAGGCTCTCAGCATAATTCCATTTAAGTATTACGTTTGTTTGGAAATATAGATTTAGAAAATGAGCAATGCGAAGTGC
The DNA here is from genome assembly GCA_013399715.1 of Alectura lathami. Lineage (NCBI taxonomy): Eukaryota > Metazoa > Chordata > Aves > Galliformes > Megapodiidae > Alectura > Alectura lathami. The sequence goes on along the minus strand of VXAV01001464.1, from coordinate 13,063 downwards.
CTATATGTGTGCATGTGCATCTTTATACGTGTCATATACACACGCAGACTGGAAACACAAAAACAATTCCCAATGCCTGTTGGTGAAACATCTTGTGTAATGAACAGCTGTGATATTATAAATCCAGATAGTGGCTACTTAGCCCTATAGGCTATTGTCCACTGTTTGTCTACGTAGCTATCGTATGTATTTATACAGAGAAAAATCTATTTTCAATCATTTCATCTTCAAAGGTCTGCACAAAAACAAACCCCCACAACCCTTCACCTCTGTGAAGCTGATAAGTTGTCAAGCTGAAGTTCAGGAAAAAAATTGACAGCTGAGGTTGCACATTTCTGCACGTTTCTGTTCCTTACGGATTTTTTAGCTATCTTGAAGAACTGTGAAATTTTGGGGATGAAATTTATTAGGTTTCTGAGTTAACTATGTGATGTAACAATTGCTCACAGTATTCAAAGAACAATGTGCCTTCTCACAAAAATCTGTGTATAACTGAAGGCTGCTAAATTCCAAGGAAGGAAAATAGTTTGGGTGTTGCTTTTTGATAGGTCTCTGTGGAAGGCATTTAATAGGACTATTTTGGCTAAGCATGAAACAAAGCTTTGCAATAGTGAGGTATCAGTCTTTGTGGGAAGAATGTTTACCTGTTTGGGACTTTGATGACTTGGCAAAACACTAGCTGATGACATGCAGGGAAGCATCTTGTATTAGCAGGGAATGACAGGAAGATAAACTAGTAAGTCTTTTAGGCAGTGCATTCTGGACTCTCCCCTTCCTCCCATACAAGTAGAAAGGAAATTAAAAAGAGAAAGGTGATACTGGAAATATAAGAACATATTCCTCTGTGACACTCCCATTACTTCCTGAAATGATCTCAGCAGGAAGTTCTGCAGGAACAGCCTTTCCAGGGAGATTATTGATAAAAAGTGGAGCTGCTAAAAGAATAAAAAAGGAATAAATTATGAACTTTGAAGAAAGAAATAAGTTCCAGTGGAAGTATAGAGTAGACTGAAATACTGAAGAGGGTTCTAGCTGCTGCTTTTGTATCAATCTTCTTCAGCTCATGCTGACATTATTTAGATTTCTAATGCAGCTATAGGATATTGAGTAAGTATGATAAATATGATGAGTCTTATTTAGGCATAGTAGAGTACACAGATGAGCTGAATTTCACTAGTAATCTTTCACAAATTTCTAGTGTCTTATATGAGGACGAGTTCCTTCTTGTGGGATACTTGATCAAGTACAGCAGCCTCTCAGGTGTTTCTCAGCTGTCGCTCTGGGGACCAAGATCTTGAAATGATTTCTCCTATTAGAAGCTACTTCTGAATATACCATGAGTAGATTTTTACCACCGAGACACTTTCTATTTCATTACTTCATATTGTTCTCCCATCTCTCTTACTTTCCTGTTATTATAACCTGATTCTCATTTTACCTCAAAAAATGGGGTGAAGACCAGGGCACTCAGTTGTGGACCTGACAACTCTCATTATGAGGTTAGCAGGTAGATGTATTTTGCTTGTGTCTAGTCAGGGAAAGAGTTGCATGGCTATATCCTCTGTTACAATGATGAGACTCCCACTGTGCATATGGAAATTAAGCTTTTTTTGTTTGTTTGTTTTTGAATAGCCTTACCAAATTCCTCTTGGTGAGAAACAATCAGATGACAATTTAATGACCCTATCTCCTTCTCAAGTGACAAATAAGCTTGAAAACAAAAAATCTAAAATGTGTCTAACTTTGCTGATGCACATGTTCTAAAACAGTGATTAAAGAGATCTCTGAGCTGGTGTATATAACTTGATGAGATTTCAATAAAACAAATATTGGTGGGATGAGGATTGGAGAGAGGGACAGAGAAGTCTGTGTGCTTTTCTGTCAGGCAGCTGTTAACTGACAGCTGCAAATATGTTCAAATCGGAATCTTCCTCTGTTCTGAAAGCACCACTCAGTACACTTTCAATGACCGTATTTTCCTATTACCTTGTTTATGCTGCATGGCAGTTTTGTTTTCATGTTGATGGAGACTGATAGGAAATGGCAGAACAGGGAAATAACAATTTCCCATATGCTCTTGCCACATTTCCTGGAATAGGCATATGTGGTCTGGTAGACAGTGCATTTCAGCCAAACTAGTTCTGATAGGGTGCAAGCATGCCTCATGCCATTTAGTTTAAAATAAATCACTGAGTATCCCATTCTGTTTTGCATCTTGAACAAAACCACTGAAGAAAAGAATCTCTTTTCGCTGCAGTTGTAATCTTTTTAAATGGATATAACCTCTCAACTGTCCACAGGCACTTCAGTGCACCGACATCTCCCCTTCCCCTACACAAAATCTTGCTTGTGTTTGAATGAGCACATGACTGGCTACGTCAGTAACCTTGGGCAGGAAAATCTTTGCTAGAGGAGGCAAATCCTCAGGAATGAACAGATGCCAGCTAATTCCATGTGGCTGGGCTTGATATGGTTATGAAAAAATCCCAACATTTAAAGAAAACAATCAAACACTTCTCATTTAAACAAGAGTGACTCTTCTAAGTACCAATCTCTACTAGTATCAGGGAGAAAGAAGTCTTTCCCAGAGTATTCAGAAAGATCAGCTGTCTTTAAAGATTAACAGCTCTAATTTGTGCCTGGTCTTTGGGGCTTTTTGTTTCTTTCTGGTACTGAAATGCTAAGCAGTCTAGTAAAGTAATGAAATATCTTTATTGAATAGCTGCACTGTGGTTGGTCTCAGCATAACTTAGCAACTAATGAAGGCCCTTAAAGTTCAGTACAGCCCTCAGTCTGTGACTACAGGAAGAAATTTAAGACAGTAGAAAGTATTTGCCTGGAAGCAGGAGACTGTTGTGTGAGCAACTGCTCTGTCTCTCACATACTTGATTCCTTCACTCTTTCTCTCTGTATTTACCTATTTGCTCAGCCCAATATACTGGCCCGAGGGTAGCTGTCTGTCTAATAACTTATTCAGCAGTCTTCTGAAAAAGAAGCTGCCCATGAGTCTTTTCACACTCCCCGGGCCCTTTATGTGGATAGCATGAAAGCTCAATCATGCATGCAAACTGTTTTCTTTCCATTAAGGTAATTGGAATATCTCTTTTGGGGATATAAGTCACACGCCTTGACTATATATTGCCAGGCAGCACTTACTGTGAAGACTGGTATGCCCATGCAGTCAGTCTCTGCAGCAGATGCCACGCAAACCTGCCATGATAACACTATCACCCAGTCATGCTTGGGAGTGCACAGCTTCTTGATAAATGGGAGACATTTGCCTTGCTACTGCCCAATGCTTCTAGATAATTCAGGCCTGCTGGTTATCCTTTTACCACCCAGTCTTACAAGAATCCTTTTCTTCTTCAGCCTTTATCTGGTTATCAACAAAACAAGTATCTTCCCCCCACCTGCTTTCTAAATCTTCTAATCCATTGCCAGTAAAGCTTCTCAGAGAAAATGAAGCAAAGCTGCTGTGTACAGATAAAAAAGAAGACTGAGTCGTTACTTCCTGATTTTGTGAAGAAGCTGAACAAATAATAATTTTCAGGTTAGAGCAAATATAATAATTCATATATTGCTGCAAGTTATATTTTCAGTAACTTAAGTAGCACTTGTCTTCTTGATCTTGCTTTTTTCTTTCATTTCCACAAAGACATTCTGGAACACAAGCCCCTGCTGTTGCAGGCAGCTGTATCATGTAATCCCTTCCCTACAGTGATCTAACTCTTAAAGCCGTGTGGATTGCTTTTCCCCACTGTTCCCAGTAGAAGGCTGTACTGGAATTTCATTCCTCTAATAGTTAGAAAGATGTTAATTTAATGTCGAAACTTATTGTGACCACCCTTAGTAGTTAGCTCTTATACCGGAATGTCCTTTTATTTAGACAGATCTTCTCTCATGGAGTAGTGCATTCTACGGTGTTGTTAGAAAATAATCCGGTCTGCCCACAGCACTCATTTTTACCGACTAAACAAGACCCTTCTTGTATGATAAACTTTCCACTCCCCTGTTTTTCTGGTAGTCCTCTCCGTGTTTTCCAGTATGATTTCACCTCTATCCAGCCTGTTGGACCAGAACAGCACACAGCACCCCACTGGTGGGTTCACCAGTGCCCTGCTCACCTCTGTGAACTGTGTTAACTGAACTTCTCCAGCTAAAATCGTTTTGCCTGATGTTTCCAAAAGCATTGCTTGTCTTTTTAGGGCCAAATGTCAGCGACAGTATCTGGGAAGATGTTGATAGCTCTGTACACCAAAGTCACAGATTCTACTGCTAAATTTCTTTCCATTTGTACTAATTCATTACACAGTCACCCAGAATTTCTTCTGTAAGATCAAAATTCTTCCTGCGTTTCCAACACTGCTTA